>JAJOOS010001372.1:0-39904 GCA_029582725.1 Solanum chiquidenum | reverse complement strand
TTTTATTTTGATTTGAATATATTTTAGGACGTGTGTGTAGGAATGGCGGGGAATGTTAATCTCATTTAAGTTTTCTCGACTAAAATATAACCTACTCTCATTCTGAAAAGTCCTGATTAATTTTGAGTATGAAGTTTCTCTTCAAGAGCTGTTATTTGTTGTTGTAGCTTTAAGATTTTACCCTCTTAGTCGACACCCCGATCTGTTCTAAATTCGTAGTCAATTTGTTTAACATTCTCATCAGCTATACTTTTGGTGTTACCATGATCTCCTATTCTAAAACACGCTTCCTTGAGCATTTGGATGATCTGTTCGGCCATTTTATTTATTTTTTTCAAAATTTTGTGAGTTTGATTTGTCTGGTTTAAAATACACATACTATTTGGTAGCCTTTTGTTTTTTGTTTCTGATGCTTATCTCGCTTTCTAGTGGTGGTGTAATTCATGAGAACTCTTATTTCATATGAGTATAAAATTGCATTTAATTAATCTTTTCATGTCTCTATAAAAGGCTCACGAACTAGGTCCTGCCGCTCCTAGATATAAGCAGGATAGTAACACTACAACTTTTTTTTTAAAATAAAATATTTTAGCTATAACCTACTGGGACGTGCTTATTGATTAAATCTTTACGCTTGAGGTTGATCAACACCTATTCTGGATATCTATACCGAAGCAGTCCCTGATTGTATAAGTTACATGAAGTGTGAAAAATATTTTAAGCATGGCCAGCTGCCCATTGCGGAATCATTGAAATATTTGTATATCTTCTTGGTTATCCGACTGTTTTCTTTTGGTATATTCGTCGGTATGGGCACCTTAATAGTGGCAACCTTTAGTTTAACATGAAAGGGACTCCCGAAGGCATAAAACACTATGAATGCTTGCTGTCCAGTTGTTCTCTTTGTTTCTGGAAAACTTTCTCTGTTTTTTTTTTGTTAATGAAATTTTGATAAGTTTCTCTCTTTGGTCTTGCATCTCGACTAAGTGGTTAGAAGAATACTAGGATAGCTTTGTAACATAAAGGATTGGACGACTGTATTTTTTGTTTCTTTTCCTCTCAAAAGTATTGACACACAACAAAACTGCCTATGTTTACGTAAAACCAAAGACGCTAAATAAGCATTTACTTATTAACTTGATGGCAGATCGAGCCAGCTTGAGTATAATATTGATCTACTTCGCTGTTTGTGTTTCACCTTCTCTGGAAGTATTTCTTTGCTTTATAATGTTGTCCAATCAGATCGTTACTTGCCTCCTTTATTTTGTTTTGGTTCATAGAATGAATGTAAGAATGTTTGAACGTTCCTAGCTCCTCTCATCTTCTGTTTTATGCCTATCTTGGGGTGATTAATTCGATTGAACTTAGACCTTGCTCTTTGTTTAATATATGTATGATTACCAAGCTTAAGCATATAGAATAATCAACATGAACCAAAATACACATCCTTGGCATGCACATTTTTATATGCAGGTAGGAAGACATCATTTTATAAAAATTTTTTATCTTGATCACGTAATAACATTTTGTTGTTTGTTTGAATTATTTAGTCTAAAAGTGCATTACTTACTTACTGGGAGATATGCCCACAATCAGATTTTTCTTTATTTGAATCTTCCATTTTTCTATGATCTTAAATAACGAGATATCTCGGGATCTTATAGTACTATGAATCGGTAAGGAATAGCTATTACTCCTACCATCAAGTCCTTTATGTGTTAACAAGGAATAAGCTTTTGAATGATTGTGTGGCGTATCTTTGAGTTTCTTTAATTAAGAATATACCTATAAGAGTTTGAAATGTTTAAATATGATGCTGCACTCTACAATTGGTACATAATTGTTGTTTTACCTGGTGAATTAGGTGGATTAAGTCTATTGTAGCTTTACTTAATAACTGTGTAGAAGTATCCATAGTATCCTCACTTTACTTATTAGAAACTAGGTGTAAATACCAATTGTGTCTTCCTAAAAAACTATGTATTATAATTGTTTGCTTCTCTTGCTAGGCTTAAGGGATGAATAAATACTCCTAAACCGTATACTCCATATCTAACTTCACATGAAACTTAGAAAGATATTAAGTTGTAAAAATCATGTCTACTAATGTGTTTGTTGGTTTAAGTTGATTCAATTACGTTTTACCAGGCGACTATGTGAAGTTCATTTTGATTTGTTCTTCATAAGTTTGAAGCTCATTTGCTAATTCCTTTTATCTTACTTTTTGCACATGTACACTCGGGAGCGCGTTTGGAGTTAGTATATGACTTCATCTCTGTCCAAACCAGAAAAGCGACTAATAGCCGCCTAAGCTCGTGTCTAGCAGCCCATTTTCGCGTCAATAGCGTCCATCACTTCCTCCTTATTTCAAAGCTTGCATTTTTATTATATATGCATACATTTATATTGACTAACGTTTTACACTGTGTTTTGCGCTTATATTCGTATTTGCTTATTTGTGTTCGACTTTGTAAACCAACCAAGAATGGTAGTAAGGTGTAGTCATTAACCCTCCATATCCCTTTAGATATTTAGTTTATTGTAGTTATTTAATTTAGAATAACATTTTTCAAAGTTTCACTTGTTACTTGATGCATTTTTGCAGTCATAAGAACACGATTTTTAAAGGAGTTCTTATTTGGGAATAATATTTCCAACTATTGTGAACTTATTTTCAGATTTTCTTTTTACAAACTAGTATTTAAAATACACGTTTTAGCAACTTAAAGTTTCATATTTTGGGTCTCAAATGTACAGACTTTGGTGGTTCAACGTGCAGATTTCAAGGTTAAATATATCACTTTTTAGAGTTTAAAAGTGGTAAATCAAATTCCAAAATGCAGTGTTTTGAGCTCAAAGAGTGCAATGTTTTGAGCACCAAAAGTATAGCGTTTTTGAGCTCAAAAGAGTGCCGAATTTGAGTTTAAAATGTGCTTGATTTGAGCACACACACAAAAAAAATGCAGATTTTGAAAGAAAAAAAAAATTGCAGATTTTTAGCTCTAAAGGGTGCAGATTTTTTGAAATAAAAAATCACAGATTTTTTTTTGCTCTAAAGGGTGCAGATTTTATTTTAAAAAAAAATTAAAACATCACGTTTAGGGGCTTCAAAGGATAGCAAGTCACGTATTAAAAATCACTACCTTGAAGACAAGAATACATATTTCTAGAATTCATAAAAAATAAGAATGTAAATTGTTAGATAAGTCGCAATAGTTAGGCCTACTCTATATTCTTTTGACATCCCTCCTTTATGAAAAAATTATATTTACTATTATTACTATCTCTATTTTATAAATCACTTATTGTCAAAAAATATTTTAACTAATTCTTAACATGTTATTTCAAGATGTTAGACATGCCAACAAGTTCAAAATACAAGGTACATACATATATACACATAAAGGTACAAATTCTATATTTCTTAATAGGTAACTTATTATTTTTGCTACACTTCATATAATTTTTCTCATATCTACTATCACTTTTACAAATGACACTTATTTTTTATATAATTTATAAACCCCTACACTTTAATATACACATTATTTTTACTACATATTTACACTCGTCTATTGTCTCATTTTATTTTTCTTTACGTCTTAATTCTATATATAAATAAAACAATAAATTTTCCTATCCTTAAACTTAACATTTATATAAGACACATCTATATTTTTAAACATATAAAATTGACATACCTTTTTAGTACATTTATTTATTTATTTATTTATTACCGTATGATAAACATATTATTATAATTTTATTTAATAGACAGATATATGTCGTACCTTGTATCTACTCTGTTCTTAAATTAATAAAATGTACTTACCTTTGATTTTAAAACAACTAAATAAACAAGTTTTCCTAATTATATTTTTCTAAATTGAGTTTAAGGACTATCTCCAGATAGGCTCTGAGGGATGCTTAATACCTTCCCCTCGAGTAACCAAAATTCTTACTCAGAATCTCACTAGTTTCGCAAATATAAACAGAGTCTACATTTACATACATAAAAAATGGTTTTCCTAATGTTTTCCTTAAAATTTAGGTGGCGACTCTAAAACAAACAAAATAAATTTTCCAAAAATCAGAGTATCAGCCGTATTATGTTGTGAACTGTTTCGGCCTGTTCGAAATAGGGTGCGACAGCTTGGCGACTCCGCTAGGGACATTACTTAGGTTTTAACCTTAGAAAAACTCAATTTAGGAACAACATTTGCGATTACGTGTTTATTTTTCAGCTTGCTATTTATATATTGCTTTGACTGAAAGGTCGCAAGTGAAATCCAAGCTTGTGTTCCTATTTGTTTTAAAACACTACTTGTTACTGCTTTCACTACATTGTCATTTGCACATTCTATCGAATCTTGGCCGTACACGCACACACTGTACACGCGAGGGGTGTTCTTGCACTCCTCCGAAACTCTATTTGGATTCCTTAGTTTCAGAGTCGGTGCAATTAAGGTAGTGCACTTTCTCGCAATTACTCAGTCCCACTCTCAATCATCTAGGGGAAAAAAATCTTACTCTTTAAAATAGGTCATGTTGCATTGCCTTAGGCAAGACAGTATATGGTATTGTCTTTGCGTTTCGAAAACCATCCAAATGTCAATGAGTTTCTTCTTTAAAACTCGACGACATAAACTTTGTGTGAAATTGGTATAAATTATCCAAACTTAAACACTTAACGGATTTGGAGCAAATAAACTCATTATAACCTTTACCCTCTTTTCAGATGAACCTCAACCAAGACTTGCCGGATATCCAAATGGTCGTTTCAGCTCCCCACATTCTGCAGAATTGGTGGCAAAATATTCGTAGGAAACACGGGGCAGAGATTCAAAGGCACTTAGGAGCATTGTTGTCGCTTCTGGGGAAACAATGCAATGAAGTCTTTGTCACTCAACTAATGGGGTTTTGGGAACCGAACACCGTAACTTTCAAATTCCTGGATTTTGAGATCACCCCTACACTGGAGGAGTTCGGTAGTCTTACCGAATTACTGATTAGTGGGAGGCTGTCGGTGATCCCCTCAACTATCTATACAGGTGACTTCCTAAGTCTCTTGGATCTGCACATATTTCGGTCATTGAGATATGTGAACGGAGGACACGTCGAGTTAGATTACCTCTTTCAGAGGTTTGGGTATTCGAAAGGTTACTATGAATATCAGCGTGAATTTGAATGTACTCGCGAAGCATGAGAGCATATGAGGGAGTATTCGTTATGGGTTTTTTAGGAGTTATGGTGTTCCCGATAAGGTCCAATTCTATTGACATCAACATATTGCCGATGGCTATAAGCATTTTCAACGATCCACAAAGATTTACTTTGGTGCCTATGATCCTCGCCGAAGTTCTTCGTTCAATGACAGCCTGCATTAAGGGACACGATTTCTTCGGAGGATGCAGTATATTGCTACAGATTTGGGCTAGGGAACATTTCTATCGACGTGATCCACAAATGGATTACTACATAGGTGCTCCTAACAAGATCGAAATCCACGAAGATCGTCTCCAAAATTGGGTAGGTGCGCCGACAGGAAGGGAAGAATGGCGCACATTTTTGAACAACCTCACGGGAGACACCATGCAATGGAAGTTCTCTTGGATAACAGGATTGGCGCTTGCTAGGACTCGATACTTTTTCTTTATCGAGCTAATTGGGCTCAGGGGCATCCAACCATATGCGCCTCTTCGGGTTATGCGGCAATTTGGAGTTATCCAAGACATTCCGCTATGGTCAATAATGGGATCACATGAAGTTGCATTCACTTCAGTCTCGCTGGATCGGATAAGAAATCTGCAAGCCGAGTGGGAATCCACAATCGATTTAGAAATAGGAGAAGAAAGCTGGTGTACGCCAGAGTATTACGCTTGGTGGAATACTGTGAGTCATATGGCTCATCCGAGCGCACACGGGCATTGGGGGTTTGTAGACAGACAACAAATTGATTGGATTAAAGAGTCGGTTCTTCCTCGCATGGGGTTCACTACACCCATGAACAATCAGATAGTTCCAGGATCCGTCGATTATTTAATCCAGGAAGAAGACCCAGAAGAGGATCCTGAAGAGGACCCAGAAGAAGATCCTGAAGAGGACCCAGAAGAAGACCCAGAAGAGGATCCTGAAGAGGACCCTGAAGAAAACCCGGAAGAGGACCCTGAAAAGGATCCCGAAGAGGACCCAGAAGAAGAAGTGTGGGAGGATCACATGGAGGTTTCTGAGATGGGTTCTAACGTCTATGACCCAAGAGATGGAGGGGTTATAGACATATCATCCGAGCATGGCCCTGAAGAGTCTCCAGAGTATCACCCGGGTCCTTACTATGATGTGGACGATGACGATGATGATGCTCCAACCTGGCCGTAGATCACCTTTCTTCTTTGAATTCCCTCATAAGCTCTTTAAAGGGCCGCGTGGCCTATCCCTCTTGTATGCCTTATGGCCACCCCTGTACTTTCATTTCTTTGGCTTCTGACCGCCTACATCGTTGTAATAGCCAAACTAATTAATCAATAAAGTTATGTTTGCTCCAAATCTAAACCCAACTCTTTTCTTGTTCACTGCTGCTGCCAGCCAACAACTCTCTCTTCCTCACTGTTTCTCCAACTCCAATTAGACCACGCCACCCTAAACCTACCAGAAACCTGCTCACAAACCGCCTCATCTTATTAAGCCAACATAGACCCCATAGTGGTTTCAGTGACCGATAGGTATAGTAATAAAGGCTTCCTGGCGTTGTAGGCACTAGAACGGAAGTATTCCTTTATTTTGTCAATAGCTTTCTGTTCATCCCATTTTCAATTCCCGTTCTTTCCGGACAGCAACTTCAAACCAACGACAGAACACCAAAACCCATTTCTAGTGAGCAGCGACCCCCAACCCAACCAGCAGCTCACCACCACGAGCTCACACGCATCTCTCTGACCACCGTTCCTTCAAGCTCCATTACCACCAAAACCCCGACCCCAAACCACCTAAGCGAACAACCAGCCATCACAACCCAACAACCACCAAAAAACTACCTCCATCACTGCTCCTCCTCTCTTCCCCACTGTTTCGGCGAAGAACACCACCGAAAAACAACCCTTTCTCCCTCACTGACCACCGAACCAGACCCTTTTTCGAACCAGCTCACACTCTCACTGTTCTCCCTCTTCTCCGACAAGCTCACACAACCAACAAACTCTATTTTCTCCCACCGAAAGCAAAACCCACTTTCTTTCCGTCCTCCGTTCTACCACCCAAAACGAACCAGACCTCCACTTCAACAGAAACCCCGACCCAAAACAACAAGCGCCATTGTATGTCCCTTTTCCCTCTTCTCCTTATTGAGTTTCTTTTATTTTTAGATGTTTCAGCTCAAATAACCATGAACTCCGGCGAGGAGCTCCAAGCTCCGATGAACTGGAGCAGGCGACTCAGACCCCCTTTTCCCTTTCCCCTCCCTTTTGATCTTTTGTTTGCTTTGGCAGGTATTTCAATGAACTACGAGCTCCAAATCCGGCGAATCTATAAACTCTAGCGAGAATGAACCAACAAGAACGACTAAAATTCCTAAATCTGCCCGGATTTTTTATTTTTCCGGTAAACTTCGCTAATTATTTTATTTTGGTCATATTCGTTTAACATTTTGTTAATATATTTATCTGTTATGTTGTGTTGGTTTTCTAATTCTCTTATATTTATTCATTTTTGTTCTTTTATCTTGTTAGTTTTTGTTTAGTCATTATTTATATGATTCTGAAAATTCGTATTATTGTTTATTCTTTAATTTGTGAGATTCTTGTTTCATTATTATTTATTAATTGTTCACTCTGTTCTTTTTTCTTTTCTTTTCTTTTCTTTTTTTCCATGTCGTTTTCTTTTAGTAAAATTTGTTAATTCTTATATTTTCATTGTTTAATCGGTGTATTCTAATGTTATGCTCATTTATGACTTTTGTTCCATTTATTGTTTGCTTTGTTTCTGATGTTATTGTTATTGTTATTATTATTATTATTATTATTATTATTATTATATTTCAATGTTATTTATTAGATTTATGGTTATTATTCTGGTTGTTATTATTATTGATATTATTGTCTATATTATTGGTATTATTATGTTGTCTGTTTTGATTGGGTTGATTTTAGCTATTTAGAGTTTAATTAAGTTGCTCTTTTACAAATTACAATGGCCAATGAGAAAATCTCTCCGTCGATTTTGGAGGCCTTCCCATTTTAAAAGACGGAAATTCAGTTTAAGTTCATATTCTTTATTTGTTAAAATTGGCCGATGAAGAAATTACCGTCGATTTTCAAGGTCTTCCATGTTAATAAGACGGATTTTTATTTTTAAGTTATTCTTTGATTAATTTATTCTTATTAATGTTAACTTATTACTAACACTTTTATTAAGTGTCTTTACAGGTACCCGAAGGTGCTTCCCATTGAAGCTATTCAAATTAGGTTCGAATTATACTTTTATTCATTATTGACGATAGGCAAATTTAGGCCGATCCTATATTATTATTTTATCATATTACTTGTGTATATTGCATGTTTATTATACTTTTACATTATTTTATTCTCATCCTCAATTTGAAAAAATGAATTCAGTCGGGATCCACATTTGTGGATTTTGAAGGATGCCTAACCCCTTCCCTTCGAAATAACTTGAACCCCTTACCTAGAATCAATTGGTTTCGTAGACTTTCTTTCAAGTTAATTTATTAATTGGTTTCCTAGTTTTCCTTAAAATTAGGTGGCGACTCCCTTTTCCCTTTTTTAAAATTCTTTTAACTCTTTCAAAATTGAGTCATCGTGACGTTGCGCCCTCTCACGGGATGTAAACATTACTCATCTAGAAGCTGAGGACTTCTTTGGGGATCGCAATTGAAGATTGATAATTGAACTGGAAATGAATAATGTTGTTATGTGTTTTTAATGTCTTATTTAAAAGTTCATGTACTCAAAATTTTCTTTTGTTAAGTTTCGTACTTCTTATTATGTATTTTTTATTTTTCTGAAGATAAATAAAAAATTTCAATCTTCAGTTGGATCCAAGGTGAGTAATGGGGATATGTGCCTTCTGGATAGTGCCACAACTCATACGATACTAAGAGAAAAGAGATATTTCTCTTATTTGGTAATGAAAAAGGCATATATTTATACAATATCCGATAGTACAAAATTGATTGAGGGCTCTGGAAGAGCGGCCTTATTACTACCTGGAGGAATATTATTGGTAATTGATAATGCATTATATTGTTGTAAGTCTCATAGAAACTTGTTAAGTTTCAAGATTATTCGCCAAAATGGCTATCATGTTGAGACTGCGAATAAAGAAAATGTTGAATACCTTTATATTACTACAATAAATGCGGAGAAGAAAACTGTGCATGAAAAATTGCCTGCAGTTTCTTCTGGGTTGTACCATACAAATATTGGTACGGTTGAATCACATGTCATAGTAAACAAAAGATTTACTGGTTCTAATGATTTTATCTTTTGGCATGATCAGTTGGGCCATCCCGGTTATAATATGATGTGCAAAATAATTGAGAATTCACATGGGCATACTTTGAAGAACCAAAATGTTCTTCAATCAAAGGAATTCTCTTGTGCTACTTGTTCACAAGGAAAGTTGGTTACCAAATCATCAGTGACTAAGGTTGGAGTGGAATCTCCCGCATTTCTGAAACGGATACAGGGTGATATATGTGGGCCTATTCACCCTGCATGTGGACCATTTCAATATTATATGGTCTTGATAGATGCATCTACAAGATGGTCTCATGTGTGCTTATTATCAACTCGCAATATAATTTTTGCGAGGTTGTTGGCTCAAATAATAAGGTTAAAAGCACAATTTCCAAATTATGCAATAAAAACAATTCATCTTGATAATGCTGGTGAGTTTACATCTCAGGCATTTAATGATTATTGTTTATCCACTGAAATAACAGTTGAACATCATGTTGCACATGTTCATACTCAAAATGGTTTAGCAGAGTCATTGATTAAACGTCTTCAATTGATAGCTAGACCATTGTTGATGAGAACAAAATTGCTTGTTTCGATTTGGGGGCATGCTATTTTGCATGCAGCGACACTTGTGCGCATAAGGCCAACCAGTTATCATAACATCTCCCCATTACAATTGGTTTTTGGCCAGGAGCCAAACATTTCCCATCTTACAGTTTTTGGTTGTGCGGCATATGTTCCAATTGCTCTACCACAACGCACAAAGATGGGTACCCAAAGAAGGTTGGGGATATATGTTGGGTATGAATCTCGTTCTATTATAAAATATTTGGAACCTAGAACTGGAGATTTATTTACGGCAAGGTTTGTTGATTGTCATTTTGATGAATCAGTATACCCAACATTAGGGGGAGAACAAAAGCAGTTGGGAAATGAGATAATTGGAATTCACTTTCACTGTCTCATTTAGACCCTCGAACAAATCAATGTGAGCAAGAAGTTCAAAAGATAATTTATTTGCAGAATATTACAAATCAACTGTCGGATGCATTTACTAACCTTCCACGGGTTACTAAATCATATATCCCAGCTGCTAATGCTCAAGTTCGAGTTGATGTCCCGATAGGACAAAATGTTAAGGCATATGAGTTTGGACCATGTTTAAAACGTGGTAGACCAATTGGTTCCAAGGATTAAAATCCTCAGAAAAGAAAATAAATAAATGATTAAGATGATCATAATATGGAGGCAATTGCTCATGAAGAGCTCCGAGACATAATAAATGATGACACCAAAGAGGAGGTCCATGTACCTGAAAATAATGAGAATGACGAAATCTCTATAAATTATATCTCGACAAGAAAAAGTTAGAATCGAAATAATATTGTGGTGGATAATATTTTTGCCTATAATGTTGCAGTTGAAATAATGCAACAAGATGAAGATTTGGAACCAAGATCTGTCAATGAATGTAGACAGAGAAATGATTGGCCAAAATGGAAGGAAGCAATTCAAACAGAATTGGCTTCACTTGAAAAACGTGAAGTTTTTGGACCAATAGTCCGAACACCTAAAAGTGTCAAGCCAGTGGGGCACAAATGAGTTTTTGTGTGAAAATGCAATGAGAATGGTAAAGTCATAAGATATAAAGCACGACTTGTGGCACAAGATTTTTCGCAAAGGTCTGGCATTGATTATAAGGAGACATATTCTCTTGTGGTAGATGCAATTACCTTCAGGTATCTAATAAATATGACAGTTCATGAAAAGCTTGAAATGCATCTAATGGACGTTGTCACAACCTATTTATATAGCTCACTAAACCACAATATTTTTATGAAAATCCCTGAAGCACTAAAAGTGTCTGAAGCATATAAAAATTCAAAAAAAGTTGTTCAATAAAGCTTCAGAAATCCTTATATGGATTAAAACAATCAGGGAGAATGTGGTATAATCGTCTAAGCGAATACTTGTTAAAGGAAGGGTATCAGAATGACCCTATTTGTCCTTGTATTTTTATACGAAGGTCAAAATCTGAATTTATAATAATATTTATTTATGTTGATGACTTGAACATTATCGGAATCCTAAAGAGCTTTCAAAAATTGTTGAGTGTTTGAAGAAAGAATTTGAAATGAAAGATCTTGGTAAGACAAAATTTTGTCTTGGCCTACAGATTGAACATTTGACAAATGGAATATTTATCCATCAATCCACATATATTGAAAAGGTTTTGAAGTGATTTTACATGGATAAATCACACCCATTGAGTACCCCGATGGTTGTGAGATCTCTCGATATAAATAAAGATCCATTCCGACCCCAAGAAAAGGATGAAGAGATTCTTGGTGATGAAACACCACATCTTAGTGCTATCGGGGCACTAATGTACCTTGCCAACAATACCCGACCATATATTTGTTTCGCAGTAAGTTTATTGGCGAGATTCAGCTCATGTCCAACAAGAAGACATTAGAAAGGTGTTAAGCATATATTCAGATATCTTCAAGGAATAATTGATATGGAGTTGTTGTATTCTAATGCATCCAAGTCAGAATTGATCGATTATGCAGATGCGGGATATTTGTTTGACCCACATATAGCTAGATCTCAGACAAGCTATTTATTCACATATGGAGGTACAACTATATCATGGCGTTCGATGAAGCAAACAATAGTTGCTACTTCTTCTAATCATGCAGAGATAATACTCACTCATGAAGCCAGTTGTGAGTGTGTATGATTAAGATCAATGACTCAACACATTTTGTAATTATGCGGTCTTTCTGTGCAAACAAAGATTCCAACAATATTTTATGAAGATAATGTTGCTTACATAGCTTAATTAAAGGGAGGATATATCAAAGGATACCGAACAAAGCATATTTCACCTAAGTTCTTTTTCACACATGATCTTCAACATAATGGTGAGATAAATATTCAACAGATTCGTTCGAGTGATAATCTTGCAGATTTATTCACTAAGGCACTGCCAACGTCAACATTTGAGAAGCTAAGATATAAGATTGGAATAAGTCGTCTCCAAGATATCAAATAAATTTTTCATCAGGGGGAGTAAATACGCGTTGTACTCTTTTTCCCTTAGCCAAGGTTTTGTCCCATTGGGTTTTCCTGATAAGGTTTTTAATGAGGCAGCACTCAAGGCGTATTACAAGATGTGTGTACTCTTTTTCCTTCACTAGGCTTTTTCCCACTGGATTTTTCCTAGTAAGGTTTTAACGAGGCACATTATCTATAAACATCCAAGGGGGAGTGTTACAAATCCATTTAATGGTAGATGTTTCACTTGATCTATTCCTAACGTAATGTATCTATTTATTATATTAATTAATTATCACTCTAATGTATTTGTCAAATGTTGTAAAAGGATGGTTTGAATATCCTATAAAAGGGTAGTCCTTCACCCTTGTGAAATACACTTGAAGAGATTTATATTTTCCATCACCACTTGTCTTCCTATATTGTTTAGTATTCTTATAATTTCCTCTTGTTTTACAACATTAACTACATTTTAAGAAATTTGGGATAAATATCTTTCAATATTTTTAAAAGGGAAAAAGGATAAATATACCCCCGAACTATCACAAATGGTATGTTAATACCCTTCGTTATACTTTAGAATTGCATATATCCTTACCGTTACTGTTTTGGATTGTGTATACCCTTAAAATTAACGGACGGACACGTGGCTTCATCTCAACCATTTACTCGATTTTATTTGTTTATTTTCCTAAAATTAAAAGATCCACCCATTTTTCATAATTTACCCACCCATGACCCAAATTAAAACAAAGAGCACCTCCTCCATTAAAACATAATCCAAAACCTTTTAAATCAAACAAAAGACAAAATTGTTCTTCACTACATTTTCATTTGAAGCTCTTTCAAATCTCATTAAAACAAAGACACAGTAGCATGTGCTTTCATTGAAAAACAAGAGACCCATTTTAATTTGTTATTGAATGGGGTTGGAAATACTACCATCATTGATGGACAAAACTTCAAGTTTAAAAGTGAGTTTTCAATAGAAACAAAAAATTCAAATTTAAATTGATTTATTGTTGTTGAAAGGGGTTGAAAATACTACCACCATTGATGGACAAAGCTTCAAGAAAAATGGGTTTGCAATCAAATAAGAAAATTTGAGCTTAAATTAATGAGTTGTTGTTGAAATGGGTTAAAAATACTACCACCATTGATGGATAAAGCTTCAAGCTTTAAATTGGGTTTTCATTTTTTTTGAGTTCCGCCATTAATGGCGAGCTCGAAGCTCCGGCAAAATTGAAGTTTGATAAAATCAGTAAACAATACCGTCAACAACAAATAGATTCCAACGACGGAGAAAAAACCAACAAACCAACAACGAGCTTCATCTCCAACCAAGTGAATTGAACCAAGTGCACCATATTTTTGTGGTTGTTGTTGGAAAGTTTTTTATTTTAATTTTGCACAGATCTATTTGTGTTGTTGAAAGAGATTGATTAATTGTTGTTGTTTGAAACTTTAAGAAGGATGCATTGAGTTTATTCTAAATGAAGTTTATTTTATTTCTCCTTTTTTTTATAAGCAAGGAATCAATGATATTTCCTTACAAAAAAAATGAAGGGTTATTTGGTTGTGGGTCGGGTTTATGGGGCGGGTTATTAGTTTATGGGTTAAAAATAATGGTCAAATGGGTAGTTGATTAGGATTAAGACACGTGCATAGAATGAGGGGGTTGTTAGTGAGAGGGGCATGTGAGTACCGATAATTGGACGGCAGGGGTTGAGATGGACCCAAAGTATAATGGAGGGAATAGACGTACCATTTAGCAAAGTTCGGGGGGTAAATTCATCCTTTTTCCTTTTTTAAAAAGAAAAGATTCCCCTAAATCTCTCTCCACTTTCTTTTTCAAAAGATCTCATCCGCATTCGATGTAACTTGGACATTTTGGAGTGTATTTGTATATCTATTTTTTTTACTCTATTTTTGTGATTGTATCTTGAAATGGAGTTTCTCATAAAAAATTTCTTAATCTTGGTTTGATTTTGAAGTCATTTTTTTCAGGGAAAGAATTTGTGGTAAAATATATGACTTTTACTATTAGAGAACTGAGTACTTTGCTTTCTAGTTACAACACAGAATGAATGGAATGGATCTAGCTGATCCTTTCAACCCTAGAGGTTGTTTTAGACTATACATTGATTTACTAAAGGAAAAATCACCCGATGTTTAACCTCATTTGTTTCATTTTTCTCGTTTTATTGAAATGATTTATATGTAGTTTTTATTTTTATTTTTTCGTTTGATTTTCACATTATGCCTAAAAAACCAAAGTTCGTGCTTACTCTTACTTATTTATTGAACACTAAATTAGTTTTCAAAATTAATTAGATATAATTTCTTTGTTTATATTATATATTGAATAATTGAAGTTTATTTACATACATATTATATACACAAAATATTAGTGCTAAAATGGTTTGATTTTGATAAAAAGATTACAATTTTACATTCATATTAGTTGTACTCTAGAATTTTAGATTTATTCTGTTTGTATACACAAAATAAGTTTATTTTTTGTATGAATTCGATATGAACCATGCCTTATTGATTAAAATTTACTATGATTTTGAGTTGTGTCTTTTGTTTCTATTTTATACACACATTGTTGTCCACACAAATTATATACACAGATTATTGGTTATAAGTTGGTATTATTTGGATATGAAGATTGCAATTTTTCATTCATATTAGTTGTAACTTAAATTTTAAATTTATACTCATTATATACACAAAATTGGTTTATTTTTTTATATGAATTTGATATGAACCATGCATTATTGATTAAAACTTATCATAATTTTGAGTTGTGTCCTTTGTTTCTGTTCTATACACACATTGTTGTCCACACAAATTATATACACAAAATATTGGTTATAAGTTGGTATTATTTTGGTATGAAGATTGCAATTTTGCATTCATATTAGTTGTACCTTGAAATTCTAAATTTATACTTATTATATACACAAAATGAGTTGTGTTTATATTATTTATTCAACCATTGAAGTCCAGTTACATCACTTACATATACAAAAAGTTTTTAACCCCTTCTGACACAGTATAAAAACAAATCCAAATTGATTAAGATTACTTTATCTTTTGTTTTCAATTATACAAAATTCACACACTTAATGAATAAGTTAGTGAAGCAGTTTCCATTAACATTACATACAAATCTGTTTAATATCAATTACATACTCTACATTATATATTATACTCTTAGTGAAACAGTTTCCATAAATATGATACACCAGTAGTTTTTATTCATATTATAATTTATACCAATTATATATAATACTATCATTAGAATTAACTTATTTTAATTTTTTTATATTTACTTTGTTTAGTTTTTTTTAATTATTGTTTCAAGGAAAAAAAAATAAGAAAAAAACTATTTAGACACTATGAAAAAATACACATACACCTTTCTCAGAGAACACGGAAGCAAAATATATATTTTTTATAAATAGAAAAAAATTGATTAAGAGAAATTCATGGAATGCAATGCTCCATCCGTTATACACAAATTTATGAAAAGTATACATTATCATCAACCTATTATTAATTAATTTATTATTTACGCATTTTTTAAATAAAATTAAATATGTTAGTTGTTATTAATATTCTAATGTTAAAACTTGAAAATGTAAGAATCTTGTTAAGATTAATAATAACTCTTAAATACGTCATTTATTCAATTTTCTCGAGATTTGATTGGCAATAAATAGCTTATTTTTATTTTTTTGGATTTTTTTTATTTGGCATTCAATAGCCACATTTTTTTTCTTGAAAAGTGATATTTTGTTAATTTTTCCTCTCTATTTTCTAGGCACGTCATTTTATTTCTTGAAAAAATATATATTACTTTACTGTTCCTTTTCCTATATCTTCAACCGTTTCTTTCTTCTTATTTTTTCCCTAAGAAATCTCTTACATCATATACCCATTACACCATATTTCTCTCTTATTGGGGAAATTGAATCCCACGATTTTTCAACGTTATCTTCTTTTTTTTTAAAAGTAATCTTCCATTAGATACCTATTACACAATAATTTTCTCTTATTGAGAAATTGAGTCCCACGAATAAATTAAATATTCATTCGGCATTTTTTCTCCAAAAAATTTAGAGTTTGGAGATTATACATCTTTCATTTGGGAGTAACTTATTTTATTTTTGTGTAATTTTTATTCTAAATCTAATGAGTACGAGAGATTATTCTAAGAATCATGTCAACAATTGAAATAATGAATTCGATTTTAAAGATTTTATTACCAACGATCCAAAAAAAAGTTTGTTCAGAATTTGTTGTCACTACAATCGAGGATCTCTCAAATGGCGGCACAAAATTTTATGGGTATACATAATATAGGAGAACACATTTTAAATATGACACTGCCACCGTAAAATATGAATTCATATAAATTGATGTCTTCAAATTGAATATATATGGAATAGGATATTATGTATATACAGTTAACAGTATGTCTACAAATCTAATTGTATGTATCAAAATATTTTGATGGAAGTAATGTATCTATCAAAGGTACATATAAATAGTTGTGCAATATACTTATGTATACTATTAATGTATACAAATAAAATATAAGTAATACATGCATACTGCATTTGTCATGTCGTAAGCAATGTATACAATAAATTTTCAATCGAATAAATTAAGTATACATCAACTAAATCAATATGTTAAATAAATGTATACACAAATAAATTACATTCTAATTAATGTACACATGAAAAAAAAATTAAACTACTACATGTATTTGTATAATGACATTCCTAATTTAAAGGAATATAAAGACAATTACTATTCTTATGAATACAAGTTACGTTGGTTAAAAAGGTAGATATAAAAAAAAATCTAATTTTAAGGATAGAGATAATTCTAAATAATATTTTGCTAGTTTTAAGTAGAGATGGTTGAAAGTCAGAAGAGAAATGATATTAAATATCTTTTATTATTTAAAAAAGTAATAATTTGAAAGGAGAGATATAATTCTACACAATGTTTGCTAGGTTTAAGGAGAAATGATTGGAAGTTAGAAGAGAGATGATATTAAAAATCTTTTATCATTTTAAAAAATAATTTTGAAATGCCGACATATTACTTTTGGGATAATATGTGCCAGTATTTTATTTGTCTATTAATTACTAATTAATATTAGGCTATATGTTGCCAATTGTATGTAACAATTGTATAAATGTGTCAATTCCTCGGGAAAGAAAAAATTATTTCTCCTTGATTGCTATTTTATCGTGTATTCAAGTTGTTTGTTTAGATTCTAACTTTAGATTAACTTAATCAAATTTTTCAAAACCTTTCTATGGTCAATAGATCACTCTATGGTTCGTGAAGGCACCTGTAAAAGACATGAAATTCTTGGTCCATGAGTTTTGGCTCTGATTTTCTATTTATGACCCGTTAAATCTATCACGGTTCGTAAATGAGTTCGTAAATTTTTTTTAGAATTTTTTCATTCTGAGCTCTAATGTGTGGATTTCATCACGGCTCGTGGTTCTTTTTACGGTCCATGAAAGGGTCCGTACAAACTTTTTTCTATAACTTTGAGTTATTTCTAATTTTTCAAGGTTTGATTTGGGTTTAAAAACTTTTGGGGTGTTACACTTAAAATGTCCAATGTTTACCTTGTTCATGATTAAAACACAAAATGCAATGTTTCACGCTATGTAATTCATTAATATTTGGATGAGATTTAGTTCTAATGAATTAAGTTATTTTTCAACTTTGTATGCTTAATAATATTGTGAGAGAGAGAAATTTGTAACTTTCTATGTATTTCTTTTCAGTGATAAATCTTATTTAGTGTTTTAAATGAATGGATTTATTGTTGAAGAAGAAGGAAGCTGACGATTGGAACAGGTCCAACGAAGCTGACTGACTGTCTACAACGAAGTGTTGAAGATGAAGGAAACTGATGATATTGGAACATGTCAAAGGAACAGGTCCAACGAAGCTGACTACGAGTTTACAGCATTGCTGTAGAATTAGAGTCACGCTAGGATTAGACTACTTATATTAATTTATATTAATTAGGATTATATTACGATTAGGATTAGATTACGATTAGGATTATAGTAAGGATTAGATTATTTATAATTGCATTATTATTATTATTATTATTATTATAGTAGTAATAGGTTGTAGTAGAACTCTAACGGTCGCTTGGGAGAGTGTTTAAAATTAATGCAAAATAGGGTGTATTAGTAATGCTTGCATTAGTAGTGTTTGCATTAGTTATGCAAGCATTATTTCTTATACATTGTTTGGTTTGATGTATTAGAAATAACAAACTTTGCATAATTTCTATTTAAAAATATATGTTTACAAAAATACCCTTCACATTTTATTTATTTATACACTTCCTTTGCAACAAAGTTCTTTGCTAAAACATTAAAAAAGATTTCTTTGCTAAAACATCATTAACTCTTCTTCTTCTTCTTCTTTTAAAAAATAATAGTATTAAATAGTTGTACTATTTGAGTCAAAATATTTTTGTAAAAAGTTGGCAAAGAATTCTTTTTATCAAATTTATCACCACAATAGTAAATTTTTTCAATAAACTATGTTGAAATTAGATTTTGTTTTTAAAAAAAAATATATATTTAAGAGGCCATAAAGTCTATTAAAACACCAACAAATTAAAAGACATTGAAGAAAAAAAAAAAAGGCAAGAAAGAAAATGAAAAGAAGAGAAAATGTTAGGAAATATTTTAAAAAGGCTTTGAGGGTAGTTTGTAATTTTTTAATCTAATGCATGTGTTAAATGCTATGTATTACTAATACCTAGAATTATTTGGTATTAGTAATACACAACTTAATACACAATAGAGTGTATAACTAATGCATTAGTTATACATGGCAAGAAAAAGTGTACCAAATAAGGTACTACTAATACGCACACCTGCATGCATTATATTTCCTAATACACTCTACCAAATGACTCCTAAGCAGTGGCGGAGCCAGAATTTTTAATAAGGGGGTTCAAAATATAAAAAAATGGACACACGAAGTAGCCGAAGGGGGTTCGACATCTACTATATATACCTAAAAAATTATTTTAACCACGTATAAATCATATCATTTTCCGCCGAAGGGGGGTCGGATGACCCCCCTCATAATAGGGTGGCTCCGCCACTGCTCCTAAGTATAGTTAACTTAGGACTCTATAATTTTGTGTGAGATTTCTACATTTATGTTGATCTATGTAATTAGATTTGTTCGTCGAACTTTGCCTTTAGTAAGTTGCAACGACTAACTTTTAACCAGAAAACTTTTTATAGCCCTTTCAACTTTTAGAAGTAGATTTGGACTTTTAAATAATTTTAATAATGAAATTTTATTTAATTAAACCGTTAGCAGCATGATTAGGCCGATAAAAATTGCCAAACATTACGAGCTAAAGAGCATTAAGCAAATTTTAGGCGCGACATATGTACAAATAAATAAGTAATTCGTGGTTAGATTGGAAAGCATTGCTATACACCACACATTAATATAAATGAGATAATTTTAAATAAATTTAAAACAAATGAACAGGCGGGAAATAAGGATTTTTTTTTAAAGATAATAAGCACAATATATCCAAAATTTAATTCAAACTAGACATAAGTCAGTAAAGCAGCCGTATTAGAACTATGGGACTTGACGGTTCCTAAAATCTTCCTCTTGGTCAACAAAAATTCTTACTTGGATTTCTAGTTCACAGATCAATAAAAATAAAGTAATTTCCTTTTGATTATATATCAATAAGGTGACTTGAAATATCAAAACTCAATTTCAAGTAATAAAATAATTTCTTTTCAAATTGTCACTTTAATTGAAAAAATACTCCTTTTTTTCAAATTTTACTTATCACTCTGTACTGTTAATTCTTATTTAGAATAATTATAATAAAAACATTATTGTGTTATTCAAGATATTGTTATAAATTTCTCATTATAAAAAAAATCTTATTTAAAACATCAAATTTCTTTCTTTTTTCTCTCTTGAAAACAGTATGTTAATCATTGAAGAATTAAATATGTTAATCACTTAATCATATTTAAAGAAAAAAACAATTTTAAATTCTAGTATATTAGATAATGTTATAAGTAGATAGATCTATATTAAGCAATTTGTTTTAAAAAAATGTATATTCTAATTATATATATTACTTATTTTACATATATTAAGAACTTTGTAATTATATTATAGTATGTTACCTAAAGTATATTTATGTAGAAGGTGTTAATATGGGCTAGGTTTGTTGGGCCGGTTAAGTTTAACTCGCATTTTAATAGGGTTAGATTAAGATTTTTGGAGCTCATTTTAAAAAATGATTATTTAGTCCGTCCTGAATAAGTCTGTTGATTTATGGGGCTTAAGAAATATGAGTAGGGCCGACCTGTGGGACAAATAAAAATAAAATAGAGCATTTAAAATAGGATTAATTACCTATATACACATCTTTATGTTCCATAATTCCCATTATTCCCTACCATTTCTAAAAATTTCCAAAATTCCTTATTTTACTCTCAAAATTAAAATTCTGGATACATAACTCTCCACTCCCCAAACCCACATTTATCACTTACTGATTTCACTCCACAAATCTCTCCCAATTTTTATTTCCATATTCTTGTAAGTTAATTGCCCCTTAGTTTGAAATTTGAAATCAGTCTTTTTCCTGTCAAAACAACCTCTCAAAACTTCAACGGCTCATATTCCCACTTTTGAGCAATCACAGTATTGTGTCAATGGCTACCGATTTCAGTTGATATCGAAATGCAAAAATCAAATCTATGTTGTTATCGGAGATCGGGTTCATGCTATCGACGTCAGTTCAGATCAGAATGAAATAGCTAAACTTGTGCTGCTACTGGAGATCGGGCGTACATCATTTGTTTTCAATTTTTTTCTTCTTCAACCTAGAAAGCAAAGGTTGTTAAAACCATCAAAAAGGGGAGTAAAAAATTCTGAAATTATTGATACAAAAATAATGTTCAATAGTGTATCATTCAAAACATGTATTTTTTCAGTATGCATCAGATACAAAAATTTGCTAAAATGTATCAGATACAAACATAAGATAAATGACATGTTACTAAATTAATTGTACTCATTTCTTCATATCATGTTTAAGGATTGGACAATTTTTGTATCATGTACAACTGGTGGGCATTTTTGTATCATGTGTGGAGTTGTTGTAATTATGTGAAATTATTGATATAAAAATAATGTTCATTGGTCTATCATTCAAAACATGTATTATTCAGTGTGTATCAGATACACAAAATTTACTAGAATGTATCAAATACACACATAAGATACACTGCTAGAACTCTAACCCACAGATGAAAATATTCATGATACTACCAAGAAACAAGAAATTGAGGATTTTTCATAACTCCAACCCACAGATGAAAATATTCATGTTATTACAGAAGCAAGTGAGCAATTGAATGTATTAATATGATCAGAAAATTTAGTACTATGATACATTATCAGATGTTTGATACATCAAAATTTGCAATGTATCCCTGACTTATATATTGCAAATTCAGGCTCGTTTTTTCATCTTTAATACAGTTTTACATCCATGTCGTTCTTAATTTTCAATGGAGATGAGTTATTACCTTTACGATGTATCTGATTTCCAAGTTTTACCTGATCTCATCGATCTCCAACTCGACTAAAATGACGACTTTGAGATTCATAAATGAAATCGATTGTCCAACAGCAATTCCATCACTTTTGTAACCTTCATAACTCATCTCACTTACCTAAATTCTTGAATCTCTAAAAAAAATGATATATTCATATTGATAAGCCAATATTGTCAAGTAATTTGACTTCTTCACAATTTAATTTGGACTGTAATGGCGGCTTGATGGAGATGATGGAAATTTGAATTTTGAAAGATGTGAATATGTTAAAGATTGGGATGGATTGATAACAATCACTTATGCTTGAATCGTGGGATTTAGAATCAATTTTAGGTTAATTTTCCTAATAAAGCGCAATAGCCAACTATTTTTTTCCTTATTAGGTGCAACTGCCAGCTTTTGCAATGTATCCCACATAATGTATTCGGACGAAACTTATGTATTCGGATGACTTTTATTTTAAGGGATTTTTGAAAATAGAAAAAAGTAGGGATATAATGTAATTTAGGTTTTACACTATGTGATTTGTGTAAGTTGTACAATTATATTAATTACCTAACTACACATCCTTGTTTATCCTATTTTCTATTATTCCCTACCATTTCAAAAAATTACAAAAATCCTTCCTTTTCATAATTTCTCACTTTTCTATATACATCATTGTAAACTATCATCCCAAGATTTTTCTTCTTCTTTTTTCACGCTTAAAATCACGTATCATCAATTATCTCCATCACTCTATTTTTGAATTTCAAATCTTTTTTCTTTCTGATTTATCAATTGCAAGTTATTGAAGAGGTAGTTATTGTTCATCTTCTTCTTTATCTATTTATTTCTTTCTACTTCATTAGGTAGTCGATTTTTTATTATATTTTTAGCTTTGTCATCTACAAATTTAATCGAAAAAGGATGCATCTTCAACTTCAAAATCGATTGTGAAAAAAACACTCAAAAAAAAGGAGGAAAAGGTCGAGTTGTTGGTAGCTCTGTAAGGTCTTTGGGTCTAGATCCATGGGTGACGCCATTGTTGAAAGTGAAAAAAAAACTACGAGAGTTGATGCAGAGCAAAAGAGAAAGTGTAAGAAGGATTTATTCATCTTTTTTTGTTTTTGCTTTCAACAAATCAGATTGTTCATATTTTTTTTCGATTTTTTGTTGTTCATCTTTTTCTGATACATATGGGTTCAAATCTTTTAATATATCTAGTTGATTTTGATTCTTAAATTAATGTATAATTCGTTGGTTTACCTTTATGATACATTGCAATTTTATCATGTACAATATATCGTTTTCAAATATGGTTATATATATATTTGATACACAAATATTACAAAATTCATTATCTTTTACTACTGACACATACACTCTGCCTTATTCAACTAGTAGAAGGCTATGTATCGGTAGACACTATCAAATATTATTGATGATACATAAACACTAATGTTTTATAACAAAATCAGTTTGTATCATATTCATAGTTATGTATATGACACATAACTTTGTTATGTGTATAACATAGTTATGTATCAGGTCTTGTGATGTATCGCATGTTGCTAAGTATCTGCAACCAGAGGCGAATCCATGATTTCAAGAAAACGGGTGCACTATTGCTTTATAATTTCATTTATTTATTTTTGAAAAAACAAGTGTTATTAGTTACTAAAAAAAATTGAAGTGAATTGTGGCTGGCTGGGATTGAACTCAGGACCTTGGTGTTAAAATCTGGCTGTCAAACCAGTGAACCATCCAGCAACTTTAAGAACGGGTTCAACAAGTGTTTATTTAATATGTTCTTTAATATTTATACAAGTAATATATAGAGTTTAGTCGGAGGACCACGGGTTCGGGTGACCCAATTTTTACACATAAATTCGCCACTGTCTGCAACCCTATTTTATAAATAAATTTGTTTATATCATATTCATAGTTTTTTTTATATGATACATAACTATATAAAATTGTCGATTATTTTTTGAATCTGTTATGATTTGGGAGAGAATTTGAGAGAACAAAATTTCAAATTTGAATTGTTTGGAGCTGTTATTTGGGATAGATTGACATCAATTTGATTTGCATGATTTGGGAAACTGACATTTAATATTATATTTAATTTTCTTTTTAATCTCAACAAACTAGTTGTATAATGTATCACAATTAATGTATCCGGATGAAACTTATGTATCCGAATGACTGATATTTGAAGGGATTTTTATAAAATAAAAAGAAGTAGAAATAGAATATAATTTAAGATTTACACTATAAAATTTATGTAAGTTATACTTTAATTATTATATTGACCCAATATTATAACCACCCATTTAATCAATTAAATTCAATTGCTAATACCATATTTTCCTCACCCGTCGTCAATATCCTGTAGACAAACATAGACATCAACACTTTCCTGTTGACATTAGTTTTTCTTCGATGGAGCTTAACTTTTTCTAGCGATTTTTGAAAGAAATTAAAGAAAAATTAATCCTATCATTTGATAAACATTGTTTTCTGTCATGAAGAAAAAAATGAAAGTTATATACACGAGACAAACTACAACAAATAATTTATATGAAAAATTCCATTTCATTGTTGTATAATAACATTCTGCAAATTAGGTTAATATTTTTATTTAGCTATTTATACTTTTACTTGAAATCAAACTTAATAAATATTATAAAGATAATTTTATTTGTGGATTTGATTAACAAGTAGTAACACTAACACCAAATAATATTTTTCTTGTCGATATTTATGATAATATTTTTAAATTATAATTTGATTTTAAAAAATATACCTTTTAAAAAAATGGAGAGGCCCGACACAGTCCGTAGCCCACGTACTTGTGGGTTGTGCTGACTGTTTTCTGGCCCACAAAAAAATGGATCAGCCCGGCTTGACCTATCAAATTTCAAAGCATGTATGGGTTAGCCCGAATGGGTGGGCCAGCCCATATTGACAGTTCTATATTTATGCACTACACTAAAAATTATCTTCGATAATTGATTAACGGTAATATCTTAATTGCCTCTAAAAAGATTGCCACTCAATATGTATTTTTAGAGGCAATTAACACTCTTTGTAAATATTCGTAAAACTTATAGCAACATTGAATTTAATGACAATTACTAATGTCGGTAAATAACACTCTTTGTTAATATGCATATTTATTGCTGCTAAAAGTTGTTTTTGTTGTAATGATGTTTGAATATTATAACTAAGACTTAAGTATTGAGCGTTCTTTAAATTTTAATTTTAACTATCCCCTTGATTAATATTGCTGAGCTAATTAGATCTTGTATTTTTTGATAAAGTTGATGAAATAATATTAGCAATTATTATATATAATTAATTCTTGTTTATTAAATCATCAATTGTAAATTCAGAAATCAAACAAGAAAAAAAAGAGAAAAATAAATATTCTTTACATTTTGATTTGATGAAGAAGAAAATGAGGGGGGAAGCAGCTTGGTGATGTTATTAGCCTTTGTTGGTGCGGCTGACTCAACAGCTTCAACAAATTCTCAAAGCCCACCAACGAATACTCGAGATTCATTTGGAGTACAGTGAACACAAATCAAATATACTATCTTATTATAAATGACATTCCGAACTCAAAATAGCACAATAATTATCGTAGGTTATCTTGATAAAATGTTGACCGAAGTCAACACTTCAATTAAAAACAAAAAAACAACTAAGTGTCCCAAAATCAACACAATAATCTTGAGACCCGAACTAATGATTCTACTAGACTAATACCCTCTTTCCGAAACAAGTAATGTTAATGAAAATCTCATCTGAGCTTATTTATGAATAATATTGATCGAAGTCAATTGTTTTAACATCAAAACTCCAAACAAAAGAAACTTATTCAAAACTTTCCCGAACACCTCAAAAATCAAGCTACACATTCCCCAAGTCAAAATACAAAAGAAAAGCTACAAAATAAAGGACAAAATAATAAAAAAATAATACAAAAGGCAAGAAAAGGACCACGAGGATCGTTACACTAATTCATCTACAATATCAAAATACTTTAAAACAAATTGGGTCGTTTTGATTCATATTGTATCTCCTTATTGTCTATAGAATAACATGTCGCTACTTTTGATTCATATTATACGTCTTTTTTAGGTTTTTATACTCTCCTTATTAACTCTTTGAAATCTCACTTAATTAACGCTACAATAATTAAAACAATAAGAAATAGGCTTCTTTGTAAAAAAAAAAAAGGTAATCTCACACTCATCCAAAATGTCAAATACTTTGAAACAAATCGAGTTATTTTTATTTATATTATATGTTTTTTAGATTTGTGCACTCTCCTTAAAAAGACATTTAATAATTTCGATATACATCTCTTTACGACCTCACTTAATTAATGCTACACTAATTGAAACAATAAGAAATATTTTTTTTTTATAGAAGATATATCTTATTCATCTAAAATATCACAACTACTTTGAAACGAATCGAGGTGTTTGATTCATATTACATGTTTTTTTTGGATTTTTATACTCTCCGTTAAAAGACATTTAATAGTTTTGATGTACATACTCTATAAAATCTCTCTTAATTAGCACTACATTAATGGAAACAATAAGAGATAAAATAAAAAGATAATCTCTTAATAGTTACTCACCCCGTCCAACAATAGTTGTTTATACAATTTTAGGATGCCCAACAATACTTATCTATTTTATGAAATCAATGAATAATTTTACACTAAGGGGTCGTTTGGTAGAGTGTAAAAATATAATGCTCAATAGAGTGCATTAGTAATACTTGCATTAATAATGCTTGTATTAGTTATGTTTGCATTAGTTATGCATAGATTATTTCTTATGCATTGTTTGATTTTGTGTATTAAAAATTGTATGCATTGTATTTATTATATTCAAAGGATAAAATTAGTAAAATTACCCTTCTATTTATAGTTTTTTTAAAAGTACATAAAATCAATAGTGAACAAGTATTGTTGGACGGGGAGTATTCATTTTAAATGTGAAACAGAACAGATGTAGTTATAAAAAAAAAATAAATAATTAAAGGCTAGATATATTAATTAATGATATATATATATATACATAGTTCATGAAGATGGTCCTGGACACAGAAATTAATGAAGGTGAGGGTGGGGGCTGGAAGAGGGGGGTGGGGGTGGGGGACACTCATCTGACATAGGAGGAGGACAATAGCACACAGTAATACATTCACGTGCACTTCTTCAATTGTATCCTTCCAAAATCCTAATATCAGAATGTCCCTACACACTACCCCCCTACCCCTTACCTCACTTACTAAAGTCAGCACAGTGCAATATTTTTAAACACATCTATTATCCATCTCTCTCTGTGTAGCAGCCTTCTCCCACACGTGTCCCTTTGTACTCTTCTCTATTCTCCAATGGTAATGCATCTCAGATCTTCTGCACCAGTTATCCTTCCCTTGTTTTTATTAATTTGCTGCTTTGGAATGGCATCTCCTCATTACTTCAACTCACCTAGCTACCTATATGTTTATATCTTTCACACTTTCAATAATAAGGCGTACATCTCCAGCTAACAAACAATTCATCACAATTTTATACACGTTGTTTAAGTGTATATTTGTGCAAACTCAAAGTTGAATAGCGTAAATATCAGTTGAAGCCAAAAAGGACATATTTATTTATTTATTATGCCATTATAAAAACGTATACATGTTCAATTGAATGCTAAGGGACACTACTTCTACCTAATTAATGATATGAAAACTATCAACACAAATTATGATAGAATGGTAAGTATTTATTCATTTTTAACCAGCGATTTCGAATTTGATTCTCCTAGATACAAGTCTCTTTATTAGGGAGTGGATGTGGGTAACCAACACTCTACACCGGATGAAAAATAATAAAAACAAATATGAAACTAGAGTTAATGAAAGAAATCTAAAGGCAATTGGTGTAATCCTGAACATGATAGTGTTCTATCGTTGGCGGCTGTAAATAAAAAATGTCGTTAAACTATTTTTAAGGTTAAGTGGTAGAATATAATTTTCGCCAACACTACTAATTGCTGAAAAATCAACATATGTTAATTGCTTAATGATTAGAAAATTTAGCCAGAAAATTAAAAAAATTATAATATTTTTTTTATTTTAAAATAAACTGATCTTTTTTTCAATTTTTAGTTAAAAGGTATTAAAGTTAAAACGCTAAAAATATTTAAAAAGGTAAAATAATATAGATAAAGTATTATTCTGGCCAAAAAGATTTTTCCATAGGTAAAATATCAGCAAATTTTCTAGGCAAAACGTTTTTCATTGGCATTAAATATTTTTCAAAATAAGTACCAGTAGGCAGTAACAATCTTTTTATTTGATGCATATTTCAAAAAAGGAAAAGAAAAGAAAATCTACGATTTAGTATTAATTAATTGACATTGTGGTTGGCAAAATAATTCTACTATTAGAAACAAGTGATCACAAATCTTTTTAGTCCGTGAGGCGCTATTATTCTAGTATTGATTTTGAATCATTATGAAATGATCAAAATTAAGAAATTTAGAGCTGGATCTTGGGAAAATCAAATACAAGTAAAAAAAGAGAAAGTAGTAGTACTAGCACTACAAATACCAAAAAAAGAAGTATAAATTGTACGGGTCATGGATATTATAAAACTAAGTAACCCGGCCCATAACTCTCTTTAGCCGCAGTTCGTGCTTGTCAAGTATAATATGCATATCTATCAAGTTCTCAATTTTTTTCTCTCTCTAAAACAGTTTTTGCCCATCTTTCAAACTCCTCCTCCCAAAAAACTCCTCCATCTTTATCTTCTTATTAGGGTTTACTTCGAAAAGAAAACAAAAAAAACTTGGTTATTGATATGTATGTGTTTGGTTCTGTTTGAGCAAAGTTAAGATCTAGAAATCTGAAGAAAAGGGTATGCAATCAGATTATGAAATGGCTGGGATCCATCAAGAGTCACCACAAATGGAAGAGCAGCAGCATAGATTCATGGTGGAAAATAATGCTTCAACTTCCTCGCCATTTTACACAATAAACCCAAACTATCACTTCCCTCAGCCTCATCCTCTTCTCCAACAAATCAACAATTTACCGATTACTCAACAGTTTTTCCAGTATGAACATCCTCATTACAGATCCATGCCCATGTTAGAGCATCCACAAGAAGAAATAAGGCTAGAGACGGCGGAATTAGTGCAAGGTTCATTTTTTCCTGTAAGTGAAATAAGAGGAGGACAAGAAGATGCTTTGATTCGTGGGAGTGAGCGATACTGTACACAGCCTCGACAAACTTGTTTAGCTGTGTGGCAAAACCAAGAAGATTCTGCTATTAAACAACCTTTTTGGTAATCTTTTCTACACTCAATCACATGTAAATTATAATTTCTCCCGTACACCCTATTAATGAGCCTACTCTATTATTCCTATTCCTTTATTGATTTTTTGTGTTTGTAGGAAACCCCTTAGTGCGGAATTTTCAAATGGGAATGCAACTGAGACTGAGAGAAACAAACAAGATGAAGATGAAGAAATGTATCGACCCCATCATCATCAACATATTATCAAGAGCGTAGAAGAAGAAGAAGAAAATAAACCTAGAGTACTATTTGGAGAGTTAGAAGCTATTTATGGTGACGATATTCATCGAATTGCATCTGAATCCGATTTGCCAACGAACCACAATGTCTCTTTTCCTGAATTGGCTCTCAATGAAGCTAGTGGGGCCACCACAGCCATGGCTGCTGAAATCGATAATATTGGATCAGAAAGTGGAGGAAGAGAAGTAGAAGCAGTTCATAAAAGGAAGAGAGCAAGAGAATCCATGTCAAGATTTTTCAAGTCCTTAGTGAAGAAACTCGCGAAACAACAAGAGGATCTACAAAGGAGTTTCATGGAAACGATTGAGAGATTAGATCAAGAAAGAAAAGAAAGAGAACAAGTGTGGAGAGAGCGAGAATTGGCAAAGCTCCAAAAAGAAGAAGCTGCTAGAGCCCATGAAAGAAGTTTAGCTTCGAGTAGAGAATCTGCTCTTGTTTCTTGCTTGGAAAAACTCACTGGTCAGAAGATCCCATTCAAGATCAAGGAAGAACAAAATCATCATTCTAGTTTACTGAAATTGATCAATAACAACAACAAGCGATGGCCTCAAGCTGAAGTTGAGGCCTTAATTCAGATTAGAACTAATTTGGAATCCAAGTTTGCTACTAATACTACTCCAAAAGGGGGCCTACTTTGGGAAGAAGTAAGTAACTCAATGTCGTCAATGGGGTTTCAGAGAAATGCCAGAAGATGCAAAGACAAGTGGGAGAATATGCATAAGTGTAGTGTCACGAGGAAACAGTTGAATAGTTGTACTACTACAACTGTTGACTTTGTAAATCAAGGAACTCATGAAAATGGAAGTAAGAAAGAAGATAGGGAAGAATAATCAAAGGATAGAAGAAGAGAATGAATCAAGACAAATTAGATAGCCAAGCTATAAGTTCCTTTCAGGTGGAAGCTTTTTATTTACTTTTTCTCTTTTCTGATCATTTCTTTTTATGTGTACTGCTATTTGTTCATCCTGTCATTTCCTTTTCTTCCAACACTGATATCAGTTTCCATGTCGTTTTTGATGTATTTATTTTATAGTGCTTTAAATTCTCTAGTATTCTGTAGGGCATACCAACGCAACTTTAATTTGTCCCAAAAGATATGCAAAACATGGTGTCTGGTGTAATTAGCACATACTTGAACTAGTTTAACTTCACTGCCTTTCATTTTTAACTCCTCAAACTTTGGTGCAACAATTATGGATTAAAAGAAAACAATACTCGTGACATGAAAACCGAGGAAATGAATGATGGATGGGCAAACATTATGAAAGTTTAACATGACAAACAACTTGTCACACACACTCTCTCCCAATTTTTAAAGATGCTCAATTTTGAGGTTCAAACTTTTAAATTTTATCCATGAATTCAAACATAGAAATTTTACATCTTTTAGATAAAATTTAAATATTTGAAACTATGTAAGTTTGACTTAACAAGGAGTTTAAAAAAATAAAGAAGATTTTTCATCCTAAATTAAAATTATGTCAAATGTACCAAAATGTCTTTCAATCTTGTGGTCCTAAATTAAAGTTATGTTAAATGTACCAAAATGCTTTTTAATTTTGTGGCTTCCAAAAAAAGAAAATGATCATTCTTTTTTAAACATACTAAAAAAGAAAGTAGGTCATTCTATTTTAAATAGAGGGAGTAATAATTAACAACTTAAAATATTTAAAAGACATAAAAAAACTTCCGATCAAAGAAAAATTTGCTTAACTCCCAAAATTCTATTTGTATCACAAGTGGACCATTTCAGTTTGTTTGTCTGGTTTTTGTTTTGTTTTTTACCCTCTCTAGGAGCTCCCATCCCTTTTGCTCCCTTGGTGACTCGAACTCGCAACCTTCGGGTTGGAAGTGAGGGGTGCTTACCATCCGAGCAACTCCCTCTCGTCGTTTGTCTGAGTTTGATTGTGGACCATTTTAGTTTGTTTGTCTGAGTTTGACTTGACATGAAGTAAAAAAAAAAACTTTTGAATGTGGTTTTAAATTAAATATATGTAGAATGTACCAAAATATATTTTTTAAAATATAATGTTATTAAACATGTAATGTAGAAAGTGGAAATTAAAGAATTGTATAAAAAAGAAACAGACATTTTTTTCAACGGATTAAAAATGAAAGTAAGATAAATAACTTAAAACACATATATATATGCTACAATAAAAATTCTTTACAGTAGGTTAAATCTCTATTATAAAATACATTGAGGGGTATTCTTTTTCCTATATTTATATTCTACATTTTCAACTATATTTTAATTTAGTACCAGGTGAGCATATTCGCAATGCGAGATTGAGGTATGCATTAAATATAAACTATATAGTACATTTATTTCATTCAATAAGGTGGTCTACTGTCAACGACCAAACAATTTTTTTTTTATATGCTTTTCTTTTTTTTGTTATTTTTAGCCGTTGTATGCTTCGTTCCATTCTTTGGACACATAGTTATATTGGCTTGGACACATGGGTGGAGTCATTTTAGGCGAATGATAATTTGGTGAATAATTTTCGTTAAAAAATTATATAATATATATAAATATTAAACGTCAATTATTATGAATGTATATTTAATTTTGCACATTCTTAATAGAAGACGAATCTAAAGTTTAAGCGCAATGAGAGCACCACTAACCTTATTCACCTTAATTGTTATAACATTCTTTTTAACAATTGTTGGGTTTAGTCTTGCTCCAAAAAATAAAATAGAAACAATTAATTTGAATTTAAATTCAAGGTATACTTGATGTTTCGTATATAAAAAAAAGAAGACTGAATTTTACCATGGATCAATGTTTACATATGCTTGTGTTGGGAAAATAATTATCTCATTCAAAAATATTATCCAAAGTCCAAACTAAATATAAAAAACAAAATAGTAACAATGAGACCAAATATTTGAACATGGTAAAATATAATATTTGAACATGGTAAAATATAATATTTGAACAAATCAATATAATAAACTTTGTGGCCGGTGTCAAGAAATTACTATATCTTCAAAATAAAAATACTTTTTTATTTCACACGATGCAATATTACTCTCACATTATTTTCTCACCAACTATATATAGAAAATAGTACGTGGATTACTCTCTAATATTCTCTATTGCTTCCTTTGTTTGATGTTCCAAATAAGAAGCTCATGAGGGTCTCCTTTTATAGCCAAATGAACAACCCAATCAAAACTAATTAGAATTGGTTTCTGCAACTTACAATATTAATTGCAATTATGTGGAATAACTTGTTACTGCATGTTACAACTTCTTGTTGCTGCAACTTGTGGCCACTTCCCTTGTTTTTAATATTTGTTTCATTGATCCTACAAATATCTTTTTCAATTTTATCTTTTTCTGCATTCCATAATTTGATCTTAATTTTCAAAAGCCCTTAAATTTGAGAGATTTTGCAAATATATCCATGACTTAATTCTAATATTTCACATACTTGAATTCTAGTTCCTTTTTGGAAATGCATTTTCTAATGAAGTACTATCTTATGTCTACATATTTGCTTCGATTATGATACACAAGATTCGTAGCAAGTGCTTGTGTGAATTGTCAACACAATTCATCGTGGCTTTCATTTGTGGTAAATTAAGCTCCTTCAACAATCTTATTAGCCAAATAGAGTGTCATATACATAATGTTGTTGCCACATATTCAACATCACAAGTCGAGTGTCGTAATAATTGACTGCTTCTTTGAACTCCCAAAAAAAATATACAATCACCCAAGAAAAACTCAAAATTATTTGTGTTTTTTCTATTATCAATATCCCCCTCATAATCATATTACGAAATTTTACTATGTTGAAGTCATTAGAAGAAGAATAAAATAACCCAAGGTCTATCACACCTTTTAGGTAACAAATAATTCTTCTAACAACCTTCAAGTGAGTGAAGTTAAGAACTTCTATGACATGAGCCCTATTACAATTACAAAGAGTATATCTGACCTTCTATTGGTTAAGTACCTCAGACTTTACATTAAACTTTTAAAAAAGGTGAAGTCCTCCTTTTCACCATCATCAAACTTTGACAATTTCGTTCCACAATCAAACACATTGAACCTCTTCAAAATTTTCTTTTGTATAGATTTCTTGATATATAAAGATGGTAGGCCCAAATAATATGACATGAGCCCTATGTTGTATGTCACCTCAAACTCAAACGTAGCTTTTTTGTAAGCTTCAAACAAACTTGAGTTATTGTTTGTTAAAATAAGATCAAGAAGCAGAATATCTCAATCAATATGAACTTTAACGTAAGATGCATATTCATGGAAACAGTGAACAAATTTATTGTTTTGAAAATACCTGTTTATGTGACTATTCAAAGCATGTGGAACTTGCTTTAATTCATGTAAACCTTTTTTCAATCAAAGCACTTTATTTTCATGATTTTAACTACAAAGCTCAATAGTTACTCAACATAGACTTCCTCATCAAGATATCCATTCAAGAATCCCAACTTGACATCTAGTTAATGAATTTTTCACTTTATTTGTGCTGCTAAATATATAAGAAAATTGATCATCTTCATGTGGAAAACAAGTGCATATAGACTTCCTCCTCATAACAATTTTACGCATGTCATTGCTTGTTACCATTAGCCACAAATTTTGCATTGTATCTCTCCATGAGAATTTTTCTTCGTCTTGTATATCCATTCCTTGATGATCCTTGAAAAGAGTGGTTAACTCCCAATGTTGTTCTTCTCTATTAACTTGATCTTCTCCTTCATGGTTTGTCTCCACCTTTTATTTGTAATAGCTTCATCAAAATTCATCACCTCACTATAACAAAAAAAATCAAAATCAATAAATTCTTTAAGTATATATCATCATAGAGCTCTAGAATGCTCCTCATTCTTTGTCGCCTTTAGTTTGAACTCTCTTGAAAAGAAAGAGATGCAATATGTTGCTGGTAAATGAGGTGGGATTGCATCCAGTGCAAGTGTCATGTTCTCGTGTTCTTCGTCATCTCCAAAGTATGAGAAAGAAAATCATTTATTATTTTTTACTAAGTTATGATTTTCTGTTGCTTCTTCATCAAATTCAACATTTCACCACTATCTTGGTGTTTCTTGGGTTGTATAACTTGTAAATCTTTGAACTTGTGTCACAACCACTTGACATTTTGATGTCAAGTTTTGCTCTCCTTTGACCACATGAGCATAGGTATGCTCCCACAAATTCTCAAGTGTTTGACCCTTACTTTTATTTTGCTTCATGCTTCTTGAGGGATTTGATCCCTAAAATTTCTTATTGAAAACCAGTTTCTCAAATGAACTGCATTAGATAGCCTCGGTCCAAAATTTCTTTGACATACTTTTATCCTTCAACATTCATCGAGCATATTAAGAATTGTCCTATTCTTCTCTCTGCAGCTATATTTTATAGGTGCGTATAAAGTATCATTAGAAGGCGATAAATTCAGTGAGACTGACAAAGTCATTTAATTCTTTTAAAGTGAATTCATCTCCTCTATCGAATCTTAAAGCATTTATTTCATAGTCACTCTCTTTTTTTTACAAGTGTTGTGAAAATTTTAAATGCAACAAAAGCTTTTGATTTTTTCTTCAAGAATTATACCCAAGTTTTTCTACTAAAATCATCAATAAAGAGCAAGAAATATTTGTCACACCCCTTTCTATTTCTCACCCCATTGAAAGAACGAGTTTTTATTTCACCAATTTGGATCATGAATAAAAGATCCAGTTACTTAAATATATTTAATTAAGAAGATATTTTAAAATAAAATTAAAAATAAAATCTCCCTATACGAAAATCTCTAGGTGAATTCCTATGAAATAAATCCCCAACTAAATCTGCAACAACATTATTTTTATGTAATTCCACATATACAAAAGTTCCCAAATAAAATTTCATGAAGTTAGGCCCCAACAAAATTCGCAGAATTAAAATTTCAGGTAATTCCTCAACTAAAAAATTTCTAGGTAAATATCCCTAACTAAGTCGGCGAATAGCTTTACTTGGAGATTTTGCTGCAATGTAACGAATGAATTTATTTTTATTCGACTACTTGTGAATTTACTTATGAAAATGTTACATGCAAATTAATTTCCATAATTAATTCCCTAGTAATGTTTTAGCACAAAATGACGCCAAATTTATGATAGATTTTTTGAAAAATATTATTTGCAGGTAAAATATTCTAGGACTCAGAAATTTTAAATATTTGCATATAAATCTGTGAGAAATTCCTACGAATATAATACTCATGTAAATCTCCATGTAAATCACATCTTTCTAATAGCTTGATGAAAACTATTGCATATATCCAAACAGTATATGAGTAACCAACAAATATTATTCCTTAATTATATGTCAATTTTAAACTACAATATTGCAATGAAAGTCGAGGGAGATAATTAATAAGCCTGGATTGAAGTGTGCGGAAATTTCTTTACTTTCTTTATCCCAATTATGTGGCAGTTCGAATTTGAAAGTCAAACAGTTTTATTTTTGACTATACATTCAAACATAAATTTTTAAAAATAAAATTTATATATATGAAAACTATGTAAAAAGTAATAGTATAGTCACAATAATTGATCCTGAGTTGGATGTTGGGGATGAGAGTCGGGATCGGGTCTCGAATCTGGGTCGTGTCCCAACTCCCAGGTTAGAGTCATGTTTCGAATTGGGTGTTAGAGTCGAATCTCGGTTCAAAAATTGAATCTTGAATCGGATGTGGGGATCAGATCCCGATTCAAAAGTCGAGTCTCAATTTTGATATCAGGTCTCGATTTGGGTGTAGAAGTCAGGTGTTGGATCCTAAATAAGGTGTCCAAATCAAATTCTAGGTTCAAAAATTGGCTCCCGAGTCATGAGTTGAGGTCGGATTCCAAGTTTGCGTTGGAATTGAGCTCTGAATCAATCATTGGGGTTGAGTGTCGATGTCAAGGTCAGGGTTAGGTTCTATTCAAATATCAAATATCAGGTCGAGAGACGGAATTAATAAGTCTCAAGTCAGGTGTTGAGATCGAATTTCAGACCGATCATCATAATAGTGTCCAGATTTAGGTGTCGAGATTGTATTCTAGTTCGAATGTCGGTTCTCTAGTTAGGAGTAGGGGTGAGGTCATGTGTAGGGTCACATGATTGTGTCCCGACTTGGGTCGAAGTTGGTTCCAGTTATGTCTGTTGGGTTTAGCAAGGTGTGAATGGGAAATAAAAAGAGAAAATGGAAAGTGGAAGAACCAATGAAAGTGGGGGAACCAATTTTGGAGGGAAAATGAAAAGTCATTGCAAAAGTGCAAATGAAAGGTCATTTTTACCATATTGGTAGAAGAAAGGAAATTGTTGTCCTTATATTAGGAAACATTTCCTTTAGTTCTTAAAGGATTAAGAAGAAGGTGCCCCCTCGCGCTGTCGTCGTCGCTCGCTCGGCCTCGGCTTCGGCTTTGGATTTGGATTTGGATTTGTCAAGTGATTGATTGATAATATTTTTGGACAAAATTTCTTTAATCAATCTTGTTAATTCATTTCCTTTCTCTTATAAATTAATTCAGAATGTTAGTTAAATAACAGAATTAATTTGGCGCAACGGAATTTATTTGAAATTCACGTGTAACGGTAATCCTTCCGAAAAGTCGTTACTTTTCCCAAACGATAATACTTCTGAAAAGTCGTTAGTTTTCCCAAAAGACACAACGTTCTGGGAAAAATGGGTCTGAACAGACGCGTTCCTTGCTACAACTGGCTATAAATAAGAGGTCTTTTTATTTTTTTCAAACACTGATAATTTTTCCTCTCTGCATACATTTTCTTACATAAACAAAATTATCAATCGACTGAGTCTGTGTGTGCTCTTATTGTTGTTCTTGTGTTCGCTGAAGTTATTGAAGTTTGAGGTACCGCTACTTCTTTAACAGGTTAATTCGTTTTATCTTAGGAGGAATTAATCTGCAACCTCGGGTACAGTGAGGAGATTAAATTTATTAAGGAAACACAATGGTTTCTGTGGACTTGGATTAAACATCATTCTGTCTATTTCATCTATTTCTGTTTCTGTATTTTTTACTAACCTGAATACAGGAGATAACAATCTTAAGAAATTTATAAAAAGTTTCTGTATTTGAGGTTTCTGGAGATTAAAACCTTTATGATTTTCTACTCTGTTTGAATTTTTAAAATTCATTCGATTAATGATTAAAAGAACATAAAAACTTTATCATTAAATCAGAAACAGTCTGTGTAAGGATTTATTCTTTACTGTTAGTATTTCACATACTAAAATTGTCTGCCTTTTGTGACAGAAAAAAATGACTAATCAAGTCAAGTAAATGCTAGAACAGTAAGTGCTACAACAACATCGGTTGCACACAATCGTTCAACTGCTGCCCTAGCACCGGCTAAGAAACCTGCAAAGTTTTCTGGAGTCGACTTCAAGAGATGGTAGCAAAATATGTTCTTCTATCTGACTACGTTGAATCTGCAGAGGTTCATTAATGAGAACATTCCTATTATGTCGGATGAAACTCCGCCTGAAGAACGATTCTTGGTAACAGAAGCATGGACACATTCTGATTTTTTGTGTAAAAATTATATTTTGAGTGGCCTGCAGGATGATCTGTACAATGTGTACATTAATGTCAAAACCTCAAAAGAAATCTGGGATGCTTTAGAAAAGAAGTACAAAACAGAGGATGCCGGAATGAAAAAGTTCATTGTGGAAAAGTTTCTGGACTATAAGATGATAGACAGTAAGACCGTCGTCACCCAAGTTCAAGAATTGCAGGTCATAATCCATGATCTCCTTGCTGAAGGTATAAATTTATTTAATACCTATGTTGAAAATATTAATTCTATTCTTAATACTCACATAATCTTTAATGTAGGATTGGTTGTGAATGATGTTTTTCAAGTGGCTACCATTATAGAGAAGTTACCTCTATTGTGGAAGGACTTCAAAAACTACTTGAAACATAAACGCAAGGAGATGACTATTGAAGATCTCATGGTAAGGCTGAGAATCGAAGAGGACAACAAGGCCACAGAAAAGATGTCACGTGGTAATTCAGTAATATCAGGAGTAAATATTGTTGAAGAAGATCCCACAAAATCAAAGAAAAGAAAGAAAGCATATGGTCCAAAGAGCAATCCTCCTAAGAAGAAATTCAATGGAAGCTGCTTCAACTGTGGCAAACGTGGTCATAAGGCTACTGAATGCAGGGGTCCCAAGAAGGACAAGAAGAAGGATCAAGCAAATTTGACTGATCCAAAGGAGAGATGGACGATCTGTGTTCAATTCTTTCAGAAAGCAACTTGGTTGGAAATCCAAGAGAATGGTGGATAGATTCTGGTGCCTCATGCCATGTTTGTGCCAACAAAGAATCATATACTCCAGCACCTACATATGAGAAGTTGTTTATGGCAAACTCCGATGTTGCAAAGGTGGAAGGAACTGGCAAGATCCTCCTAAAGATGACATCAGGCAAGGTGGTGACTTTGAACAGGGTCTCGTATGTTCTGGAATTGCGAAAGAACTTAGTTTCTATACCAGTTCTGACTAAGAATTGATTCAAATGTGTATTTGTTTCTGATAAAGTTGTAGTAAGTAAGAATGAGATGTATGTAGGAAAAGGTTACCTCACTGAGGGCCTTTTTAAATTCAATGTAATTGTAGTTGTTATGAATAAAGATTCTGCTTCTTCTTACTTGCTTGAGTCTAAATGTTTACGGCATGAACGTTTGGGACACGTTAATAACAAAACCTTGCGAAAACTGATTAACTTAAATATTTTGCCTAAATTTGAGTGCAATAAATCAAAGTGTCAAGTTTGCGTTGAATCTAAGTATGCTAAGCATCCTTATAAATCTGTTGCAAGGAATTCATATCCCTTATAACTGATTCACACTGACATTTGTGACATGAAGTCAACACCAACACGTGGTGGGAAAAAGTATTTCATAACTTTTATTGACGATTGCACTAGATATTGTTATGTCTATTTGCTATATGGTAAGGATGAAGCAATAGATGCATTTAGGCAATATAAAACTGAAGTTGAAAATCAGTTGGATAGAAAGATCAAAATGATCAGAAGTGATAGAGGT
>JAJOOS010001371.1:0-45457 GCA_029582725.1 Solanum chiquidenum | reverse complement strand
TAGTTTTCAGAAAAGAGTAATAACTTTCTAAATGAAGCAAGAAGGGGAAACTGAGATTTCCAAGGTAGCCTTTGAGCTAAGTTTTTGAGCACTAATCTCAAATCACAGAAGAAGTATGTTTTTAAAACATAAAGAGCTAGTATATTTTTGGGAGTAGTATTGAGCACCGATATGGGGGAGAGTTAAGATAACTCACAGCCCCCATAAACCATGTAGCCACCATGGGTAGAACAGGGTCATACTCTTTAGATGAACCCTTTTCACAATAGACTAGTGGATCCACTTAGTAGTTCAGGTCATATACCTTTGTCCGGGTATAAGATGCGCTGGCAGCGTGAGGTACATTGTTGTATCATCACAATAACTTTTATTTGATGGTTTTCGGTTATAGAAATTCCCACATAAGTTATTGTGTTTTTATATACATCAGTTTATTGTATTTTCACATACATCTCAGAGTTATATGTATCTTTGAATACGCACAGAGTTGACATCATGTTTTTAAACAGCTTTTCTTTATATTGCACTTGTTTTAAACTGCATATATTGAAATGAGTTCAGTTAAGTATTCACGAGTTCTGAAGAGCCCAGGTAAGTGTTTCTTTCATATTCCCTTTCAAGTCTATGTTGTTTTAGCATTCCAACTCGCATACTCGTACATTCAATGTACTGATGCCAGTTGGCCTGCATCGTCTTATGATGCAGACACAGGTAACTAGGATCGGCATTCCGACGCATCATTGATCCAGTGAGCAGTTCAGAGTCCATTGGTGAGCCTCCTTACTTTCCGGGGGACCCATTTCATTACTTTCTAGTTTAGTTTATTAGGATGTTGTAGGGTTTGTTCCAACATCCATCTCAGTTGTTATTAGAGGCTTCATAGACAGTCAAATGTTAGTTCTTTGAGTCTTTTCATTATCATTTCTTATTGTCAAGACTTGGGGTGCCACTTTTGGCCAAGTTTAATGTTTAACCTTTAACATTCTCAGTTATTTCATTATTCAGTTCAGTTATGTTCATTGATCATTATAGATATGAATATTGTCTTCCGCTAATTTAAGTAAGCCAGGCCAATGGTTCGCTTGGGGCCAGCAATGGTCTTCGAGTGTCAGTCCCTCCCAGGGTGTAGGCTCGGGGCGTGACAAACTTGGTATCAGAGCACAGAGTTCAAGAGTCCTAGGGAGTCTATGAAGTCGTGTCTGTAGACTCCTAGTTATCGGTATGAAGCACACCACATCTATAATTAGGAGTCTGCAACATTTAGGAATTCCTTCACTTCTTTCATATTCATTTCGTGCTTTAGAGTTTATCTCTAAAAAGATTTCCTCTAATTCGTGCTTGCGCGTGTTTTCAGATAATCATGCCTCCACAAAGAGCTGTCAGAGGATGTCCTGCTAGGCGTAATGTTGAGGATCCAGAGTTACCCAATGCACCTGAATTGCAACCGCAAGGAGAAGTTACTAATGCTGAGTTCAGAGAGGCTGTAAGGATGCTCAATCAAGTTGTGACTAACCAAGCTGGGCAGCAGAGAGGAGCTCAGCAAGAAGAGGCTGACACTTCAAGGATTCGTGAGTTCTTGAGGATGAACCCTCCAAGTTTCACTGGTTCAAGCACTATTGAGGATCCAGAGAACTTCACTGAGGAACTGAAAAAGGTATTTGATGTGATGCATGTTGCTGATACTGGGAGAGTTGAGCTAGCTGCATACCAGATGAAGAATGTTGCTAGGACTTGGTTTGATCAGTGGAAAGGGGGTAGTGCTGAGGATGCACCACCTGCGAGTTGTGCTTGTTTCGAAAAGGCTTTCTTGGGACATTTCTTTCCTCGAGAACTGAAAGAGGCCAAGGTACGTGAGTTCCTCACACTTAAGCAGGATTATCTAAGCGTTCATGAGTACGGGTTGAAGTTCACCCAACTATCCCGTTATGCTCCGGAGATGGTTAAGGACATGAGGAGTAGAATGAACTTGTTTGTTGCTGGGTTGGTCCGTCTAACAAGCAAAGAGGGTCGAGCAGCAATGCTTATTGGGGACATGGACATTTCAAGGTTGATGGTCTATGTGCAGCAGGTAGAGGAAGAGAAGTTGAGATATAGAGAGGAGTTCAAGAACGAGAGGGCTAAGACAGGGAATGAGTCCGGGCAGCAGAAGAGTAATGCCAACCGGTCATTCTTCCAATAGAAAAAGAAGGGACCTGCTCCATCATCTGCTTGTGCAGCTGCACCTAAGAACAAATGTGAGCACAATAATCAGAACTTCAGAGCTAAACCTGCTTATTCCCAGGGGAGTGTGGCGCAAGGGGGTAGTAAGCCTCCTGCCTGCGCCAAGTGTGGTAGGAACCACTCAGGTATTTGTCGTGAGGGCTCCACTGGTTGTTTCAAGTGTGGTCAGACTGGGCATTTCATGCGAAAGTTTCCAAAGAGCAAGCAGGGAAATGGTAATGGGGGTAATAGAGCCCAGTCTTCTTTAGTTGCTCCACCAGACAGAGCTGCACCCATAGGGGATACTTTCGGTACTAGCGGAGGAACAAACCGCTTATATGCTATCAATAGTCGCCAAGAGCAAGAGAATTCACCAAATGTTGTCACTGGTATGATTCAAATCTTTGACTTTACTGTTTATGCCTTGCTAGATCCAGGAGCAAGTTTATCTTTTGTAACTCTATATGTTGCCATGAATTTTAATGTTATTCCTGAGCAACTTAGTGAACCATTCAGCGTTTCTACACCTGTTGGTGAGTCTATTTTAGCAGAGCGAGTCTATCGTGATTGTCCTATTTTCATCAATCACAAGAGTACCATGGCTGACTTAATTGAGTTAGACATGGTAGATTTTGATGTCATTCTTGGTATGGACTGGCTTCATGTCTGTTATGCTTCAGTTGATTGTAGAACTCGAGTAATCATGTTTCAGTTTCCAAATGAGTCGGTCTTAGAGTGGAAAAGCAGTTCAGCAGTGCCTAAGGGTCGTTTCATTTCGTACCTTAAGGCAAGAAAGTTAGTTTCGAAGGGTTGTATCTATCACTTAGTCCGAGTTAATGACTCAAGTGTTGAGGTACCTCTTATTCAGTCAGTTCTAGTAGCAAAAGAGTTCCCAGAAGTCTTTCCAGATGATCTTCCCAGAGTCCCTCCTAAGAGAGAGATAGACTTCGGTATAGATCTATTTCCAGATACTCGTCTTATCTCTATTCCGCCATATAGAATGGCACCAACAGAGTTGAAAGAGTTAAAAAAGCAGTTAAAGGATCTATTAGATAAGGGCTTTATTGAACCAAGTGTCTCACCTTAGGGCACTCCGGTCTTATTTGTGAGAAAGAAAGATGTTCCCTTAGGATGTGTATAGATTACCGCCAGTTGAACAAGGTTACCATCAAGAATAAGCATCCTCTTCCGAGATTGATGATCTTTTCTATCAGTTTCAAGGTGCTTCCTGTTTCTCGAAAATTGACCTCAGATCAGGCTATCATCAGTTAAGAGTAAAGGAATGTGATATTACCAAGACAGCTTTCAGAACCAAATATGGTCATTATGAGTTTTTGGTCATGTCCTATGGTTTGACTAATGCACCAGCAGCGTTCATGGATCTTATGAACAGAGTCTTCAAACCTTATTTAGATATGTTTGTTATCGTCTTGATTGATGACATACTAATCTATTCAAGAAATGAAGAAGATCATGCTAGTCACCTCAGAATAGTTCTTCAGACTTTGAAAGATAGAGAATTGTATGCCAAGTTCTCTAAGTGTGAATTTTGGCTTGAGTCGGTGGCATTCTTAGGCCATATTGTGTTTGGAGAGGGAATTAAAGTTGATACTCAGAAAATTGAGGCAGTGCAGAATTGGCCTAGACTCACATCTCCAACTGATATTAGGAGTTTCTTGGGTTTGGCCGGCTATTACAGAAGGTTTGTAGAGGGTTTCTCGTCCATTTAATCACCTTTGACCAAGTTGACTCAGAAAACAGTGAAATTTCAATGGTCTGAAGTTTGTGAGAAAAGCTTTTAGGAATTGAAGAAGAGGTTGATTACTGCCCAGTTTTGACCTAACCAGAAGGTACTCAAGATTTTGTGGTGTATTGTGATGCATCTAGAGTTGGTTTGGGTTGTGTCTTACTGCAGAATGACAAAGTTATAGCTTATGCCTCCAGACAGTTGAAAGTTCATGAGAAGAACTACCCAACCAATGACTTAGAGTTGGCTGTTGTAGTGTTCGCTTTGAAGATATGGCGTCATTATTTGTATGGTGTTCATGTTGATATATTCACTAATCACAAGAGCCTTCAATATGTGTTCACTCAGAAAGAGCTGAATCTCAGACAAAGGAGGTGGTTAGAGTTACTCAAGGATTATGACATGAGTATTCTTTATCACCCAGGTAAGGCCAATTTGTTGCTGATGCCTTGAGCAGGTTGTCCATGGGTAGTACCGCCTATGTTGAGGAAGAAAAGAGAGAGTTAGCAAAAGATGTGCATAGGCTTACACGCTTAGGAGTACGACTTATGGATTCCACAGAAGGAGGAATAGTGGTGACAAATGGGGCTTAATCATCACTAGTGTCAGAAGTCAGAGAAAAACATGGCCAAGATCCCATTTTGCTATACTTAAAGGAAAATGTTCATAAGCAAAGAGTATTACCTTTTGAACAAGGGAGAGATGGTGTATTGACATATCAAGGTAGATTGTGCGTACCTATGGTGGATGGACTCCAACAGAGGATCATGGAGGAGGCTCATAGCTCCAGATATTCCATTCATCCGGGTTCCACAAATATGTATCGCGATTTGAGAGAAGTGTATTGGTGGAATAGCATGAAGAAGGGCATTGCAAAGTTTGTTGCTAAGTGTCCAAATTACCAGCAGGTGAAAGTTGAGCACCAAAGGCCCGGTGGTTTGGCTCAAAATATAGAACTTCCATAATGGAAGTGGGAGATGATCAATATGGATTTCATCACAGGTTTGCCAAGGTCTCGCAGACAGCATGATTCTATTTGGGTGATTGTCGACAGAATGAAAAAATCATCCCAGTTTCTGCCGGTAAAGACTACCTATTCAGCAAAAGATTATGCCAGGTTATATATTCAGGAGGTGGTAAGACTTCATGGAGTCCCAGTCTCCATTATTTCAGATAGAGGTGCACAATTTACTGTACAGTTCTGGAAATCTTTTCAGAAAGGTTTGGGTTCGAAAGTGAATTTAAGTACTGCCTTGCATCCTCAAACAGATGGGCAAGTAGAGTGCACTATTCAGACATTAGAATATATGTTGAGGGCTTGTGTAATAGATTTCAAAGGGAATTGGGATGATCACCTACCACTCATTGAGTTTGCTTACAACAATAGTTATCACTCTAGCATCCAAATGGCTCCTTATGAAGCTCTTTATGGGAGAAGATGCAGATCTCCTATTGGATGGTTTGAAGTTGGTGAAGTAGGGTTGATAGGACCATATTTAGTTCACCAAGTTATGGAGAAGGTGAAAATGATTTGAGAAAGGTTGAAAACAGCACAGAGTCGTCAAATTCCTACACTGACGTTAGGAGAAGGGCGTTAGAGTTCGAAGTAGATGATTGGGTATATTTGAAAGTTTCACCCATGAAAGGTGTTATGAGGTTTGGTAAGAAGGGGAAGCGTAGTCCCCGGTATATTGGACCTTATCGCATAGCCAAGAGGATTGACAATGTAGTTTATGAGTTGGAGCTACCACAAGAGTTAGCCGCGGTTCATCCGGTGTTTCACATCTTCATGTTGAAGAAGTGTATGGGCGATCCTTCATTGATCATATCAACTGAAAATATTGAGATCAAGGATAGCTTATCATATGAGGAGATTCCGGTTCAGATTCTAGATCGTCAAGTTCTCAAGTTGAGAACAAAGGAGGTAGCATCAGTCAAAGTCCTTTGGAGGAACCAATTTGTTGAGGAAGCTACTTGGGAAGTTGAGGAGTATATTAAAATAGATAGCCACATCTCTTTGAATCCGAAGAAAGTGCAGATCAAGGTACTAATTTTCTTTTTAGTGCTCTTTAAATTATAAGTGAGCATGTTGTTTGATTGCATTTACTTGTTGGGTGTTCGAATTTGATGTTACACCCTAAGCCTAGAAAGAGTAATTTCATTCAAGGACGAATGTCCCCAAGGGGGAGATATTGTAATATCTCGCAACTAGAAAGAACTAGAAAGAAGTTTAAAATCTGGAAATAGTTATTTTTGGAAAGTGTAAGGAAATCTGGAAAATTGTAAGTAAGTTAAAGTTGAGTTTTTGGTCAACTTAAGATGTCCATAACTACTAGCTCATTATGAGTTAGGTGTATATCCAGATATGGTTAGGAATCTCTTGGAATAATCTTTCCAATGCCGCCAAGTTTGCGCGATTCAGAGTTCGTATGAGCAAGTTATGCCTTTTGGAAGTTGGGCTGTTGGATTAAGGAAATGTCTAATCCGGAAATATAAAGGGTATTTATGTTTTTTTACTTCCCTATTATTTTAATCCAATTTTAGGAGTTTAATATGGGTCAATTTAGAACTTAGTCAGTTTTAGAACTTGGGATTTAACGCTAGGGCTAAGGACAAAGAAGAAGGAAAAAAGGGCAAATTCATCAAGATCGATCAAGGAAGTTGGTGTTTCGCCAAGGATTTGCTTCTACCAGGTATGTGAGGCTCTCATAACGTTGGGATCGTTCTCCCACGTACCAATCCTATTTATTTCAGTTTGAATTCGTCCTAAAAGAATTTGAATATTGATGATCTTGATATCTACTCTTGAATTCATATATTGTTCTTGAATTTGACTGAGTTGAAAAGTTTCTAAGTTCGTTACGTCGCATGATAGGGTCGTTTCGAATTAGATTCTTAGGTACATTGCTGGGTATCAGTATATAAAGTAATTTAAGGAAAAGAATCGATTTTGGGCGGATTTGGGGAAGAAAAATGAAGAAGAAATTTCATCGGGCGAAATTGAGGGGTAGCCGCGCGTCGCGCGCCTAGTTCCTAGATTTGAACAGTTCAACTTCGCATCGCGGATCAGACATGAGGTGTTCTGCCCCAAAAGATGTTTTCGGAACCAAAATTAAATTATGCCTCCGCATCGCGGACCCACTTTCAAATGTTGATTTTCTGATCTTTTCTCATGTTTAACTATCTAGAATCATTCCTAAACATCATGAGATCTTTCCAATCAAAAATCTTAATTCTTGATTCCATACTTCAATTCAAGGATCAGTTAAGAGAAGTCAAGAGTCAAGTTCAGATTAGTTCTTAAAGTTTTTCAAAAGCCTTTCACAAATGTTTTAACTTTGTTTAAAGACTTAAGTTTCGAGTTCAATAAAGAAGTAAAATTGAAGATCTTCTCTTCAAAGAAGTATATGCGGACTATATATTCCCAAAGAGATTTTAAAATGTTTTCACATTTTAATAAGAACGAAAACTGAGATTTCCGAAGAGCCTTCGGGCTAGTTTTCAGAAAAGAGTAATAACTTTCTAAATGAAGCAAGAAGGGGAAACTGAGATTTCCAAGGTAGCCTTTGAGCTAAGTTTTTGAGCACTAATCTCAAATCACAGAAGAAGTATGTTTTTAAAACATAAAGAGCTAGTATATTTTTTAGAGTAGTATTGAGCACCGATATGGGGGAGAGTTAAGATAACTCACAGCCCCCATAAACCATGTAGCCACCATGGGTAGAACAGGGTCATACTTTTTAGATGAACTCTTTTCACAATAGACTAGTGGATCCACTTAGTAGTTCAGATCATATACCTTTGTCCGGGTATAAGATGCGCTGGCAGCGTGAGGTACATTGTTGTATCATCACAATAACTTCTACCAGGTATGTGAGGCTCTCATAACGTTGGGATCGTTCTCCCACGTGCCAATCCTATTTATTTCAGTTTGGATTCGTCCTAAAAGCATTTGAATATTGATGATCTTGATATCTACTCTTGAATTCATATATTGTTCTTGAATTTGACTGAGTTGAAAAGTTTCTAAGTTCATTACGTCGCATGATAGGGTCGTTTCGAATTAGATTCTTAGGTTCATTGCTGGGTATCGGTATCTAAAGTGATTTAAGGAAAAGAATCGATTTAGGGCGGATTTGGGGAAGAAAAATGAAGAAGAAATTTCATCGGGCGAAATTGAGGGGTAGCCGCGTGTCGCGCGCCTAGTTCCTAGATTTGAACAGTTCAACTTCGCATCGTGGATCAGACACGAGGTGTTCTGCCCCAAAAGATGTTTTCGGAACCAAAATTAAATTATGCCTCCGCATCGCGGACCCACTTTCAAATGTTGATTTTCTGATCTTTTCTCATGTTTAACTATCTAGAATCATTCCTAAACATCATGAGGTCTTTCTAGTCAAAAATCTTAATTCTTGATTCCATACTTCAATTCAAGGATCAGTTAAGAGAAGTCAAGAGTCAAGTTCAAATCAGTTCTTAAACTTTTTCAAAAGCCTTTCACAAATGTTTTAACTTTGTTTAAAGACTTAAGTTTCGAGTTCAATAAAGAAGTAAAGTTGAAGATCTTCTCTTCAAAGAAGTATATGAGGACTATGTATTGCAAAAGAGATTTAAAAATGTTTTCACATTTTACTAAGAACGGAAACTGAGATTTCCAAAGAGCCTTCGGGCTAGTTTTCAGAAAAGAGTAATAGCTTTCTAAATGAAGCAAGAAGGGGAAACTGAGATTTTCAAGGTAGCCTTTAAGCTAAGTTTTTGAGCACTAATCTCAAATCACAGAAGCTAAGTTTTTGAGCACTAATCTCAAATCACAGAAGCTAAGTTTTTGAGCACTAATCTCAAATCACAGAAGAAGTATGTTTTTAAAACATAAAGAGCTAGTATATTTTTGGGAGTAGTATTCAACACCGATATGGGGGAGAGTTCAGATAACTCACAGCCCCCATAAACCATGCAACAACCATGGGTAGAACAGGGTCATACTTTTTAGATGAACCCTTTTCACAATAGACTAGTGGATCCACTTAGTAGTCTAGGTCCTATACCTTTGCCGGGTAGAAGACGCGCTAGCAGTGTGAGGTAGATCACTATATCATCACAATAACTCTTATGTGATGGTTTTTTATTAGAGAAACTCCCACATAAGTTATTGTATTTTTATATACATTAGTTTATTGTATTTTTACATACATCTCAGAGTTATATGTATCTTTACATACACACAGAGTTGACATCATGTTTTTAACAGCTTTTCTTTATATTGAACTTGTTTTAAACTACATATATTAAAATGAGTTCAGTTGAGTATTCATGAGTTGTGAAGAGCCCAGGTAAGTGTTTCTTTCAGATTCCCTTTCAAGCCTATGTTGTTTTAGCACTCCAACTCGCATACTCGTACATTCAATGTACTGATGCCAGTTGGCCTGCACCGTCTTATGATGCAGACACAGGTAACTAAGATCGGCATTCCAACGCATCGTTGATCCAGTGAGCAGTTCAGAGTCCATTGGTGAGCCTCCTTGCTTTCCGGAGGATCCATTTCATTACTTTCTAGTTTAGTTTATTAGGATGTTGTGGGATCTGTCCCAACATCCATCTCAGTTGTTATTAGAGGCTTCATAGACAGTCAAATATTAGTTCTTTGAGTCTTTTCATTATCATTTCTTATTGTCAAGACTTGGGTTGCCACTTTTGGCCAAGTTGAATGTTTAACCTTTAAACATTCTCAGTTATTTCTTTATTCAGTTCAGTTAAGTTCATTGATCATTATAGATATGAATATTGTCTTCCACTGAGTTAAGTAAGTCCGGCCAAGGGTTCTCTTGGGGCCAACAATGGTCTTCTAGTGCCAGTCCCTCCCAGGGTGTAGGCTCGGGGCGTGACACCAAGCCAGACACGTACCTTTTGGGTGACGTTTGTAATGTAACACCCCAAAAATTTACCTTGCGAATCCGAATCATTTGTCTTAAGTATATGAGCTTGAACCGGGTGTTGTACTATTTGATCATATGTTTTTAGGTTCTTTAGCAACTCTAGAAAGGGTATCAGAAGTGATTACGGTCATAAGGAACCTCTAACACTAAGTCAAGTTCAAAGTCTTTCTCTCGGCTAAGTTTTTCACATTAGTTTATGTAAGAGTCAACTTCAAATGGCCATATCTCCTAGAATATGAAGGTTTACGTGACCCATAACCTCTCAAATTAAAGGTCTATTAGTCTTCTTTCCAATGACACCAAGTTTGCATCAATTGGATTTCAGAGTAAAACGTTATGCTGATTTTACTAGACACTATCTTGCCTCGCACCGGCCGCGTGGCCAAGGCAATTTCCGCGTGGTTGCGCGGTGCCGCAGCAACTATTGCCTTTCTATGTGGCAAGCTGCACACCTGATGTGTTTTCCTTGTCAGTGTCTTTTAAAAACCTCCAAATCCGTAGTTCACCTCCCTAATTCATAAATTTACTCTAGAAAGAAAAGTTTTCAAAAAAAAAAAACTTCCTCCAACGTTCATCCATCATCAAAGGTAAGACTTGACCATAGAACTTCATAATTACTTTATCTTAATGTGAATTAATAACTCCTACTCATGAAATTCATAGATTTCAAGAACTCATCTCCAAGGTTCAAGAAAAAAAAATTGTAATATTTTCATCCAAAGATCTCGCCATTCTCAAGAATTTGGAGCGTATAAGGTATGTAAGGCTATTCATAGTGATAGATTGAGTTCGTCCTTACGCCTTACATCTCAATTTAGTGGGTAAGAGATTAATCTAGGGTTACACCCTTAGTTTAAAAAATTCTTGATATGAGTTAAGTTATTGATTCTTAGTTCTTGTCACGATCCAAAATGAGTCATGAGTGGCATCCACACTTAACATTCTAGGTGGGCGAACCAATGAAGTCAACCCCAACTTATATCAATTGTTCAACTACGGATAACAATCACAATGCGGAAGCTCAAACTTATTAAAGTAACTAATAAAATAAACCTCTAATGTCTAGTACATATTATCCCCAAAATCTGAAAGTCATCACATCAAGGACATCTTAACTCTAAATAGTAAGTCTAAGAGTATCAAATACACCAAAATAAAAAAATCAAATAATCTTTGTCCGAAAACTTAGGACATTATGCCATGACCGAGAGAATCCAACACGACCTAGAATGAATGGCTTACCCTTGAACCTGATGTGCTGGAGACTGGCTAGAGCTGAGGGCGAGTCAAAGTTGCGGATACACTCGCTGCACTCCATAAAAGGAAAACAAAGAAAAACACAAGTAGGGCTCAGTACAGGGCCACATGTACTGAGTAGATATCATCGACTGACTCAAAATAGAAAGTAATATGCAGCAAGTAATAACACGAAATCAACTATAGCTCTTAGCAGGTGAAAGGCAACAAACAACATGAACATGTGACAACAGCACCGAAGCAATTACGTGATCAGTCGCAATATCAAACACACACACACGAGGACTCATGCCTCCACACCACAATCATTTTGGGAAATGGGTTCTTTGAGATTGAGTACATTAAGTTAATTCATTATGTTTTCCTTTAATGTTACCATGTCGGAACGTGACACCCGATCCAATAATATCGTGCCGGCTCGTGGCATCCGATCCAATAATATCATTTATTATCACCACTATTCACTTCATTAACAATATTTCATCAAGCCTTCTTTATTTAAGGCATCACTTCGATAGAGAAGGTTCAAGATTATAAATTCCACGGTCTCAGGATTTCAGACCAATCAAAAACCACACAACAAAGCCACACAATCACACAATCAAGTACATAGAGAACTTCACAACATCACTCAATGCGTATCAATCACTATTAAGAGTCTATCTATTAAATAGAATAAACCATAACCTACCTCCACCGAAGAACCGAAGTCAAGCAAGCTACTTATCCAATACTTTTCCTTTCCTTAATGCCTCTGAATGCTTCCAATATATGCAATATGCATAATTTGTAAGTTAACGAGTCTATATACACCCATGTTGCTATATGTCTAGTCTAGACCCAAAAACTCACCCAAAACTATAATCAATTTTCTAAAGTTCAAGTCTAAGGGTAAATCTAAATTCCTCCAATTAGCACAACTTTAATGGAGTTTAAATAATACGATACACCTAATATTTTATTACCTATCTTAATATATAAAAATACAATTTATAATGTGAGAACAAAATATTAATATGTAATGATGGTAGCCACTGGTTACGAAACCAGTGGCAGACGGACTAGCAGCAATCCCACCATATTCATATACAAAGTCACCATGTAGTCCTTATAACTCACCATTCAATTACACACAGATATAATATATATAATTAACCCTCACTCTTTCCAAATCATGACCCCATAACTATCCACTACTCTTTGTCCACAATAACAAAAATAAATAATCATATATTCACTACAACTATGTGCAAGCCAATTCTGCCCAAATCAAAATATAATTATAATAATAATAATTTCTACGTCTACACTATTCATCAAATTTACATATACATATGTGTCTTTTACCTGGATTATTATGTCGTCTCTCTCGATTGTGCCGCCTCGTGAAGTCTTCTTTTCAGGAGTTTATTTCTTTTTATTCCTCGTTAATTTATGACTTACAAATATTAAATCCTATTTTAAAAATATGGGTCGAGAGGAATAGGTTATTAAATAAATTATGGACTTCACTCATGAAGATCAATTAAAGTAGTTACTTAAAAAGTACTTATTTAATAAATACCCACCAATTAACTAACCGTAGTTAAGCGAATAGTTCAAGAGTCTTATTTAGAATCTGTCGAAATAGCCTTTTAAGAAATAAAAAATTTTAGTACTCAAAACGACCAAATGGGCATTCTTGATATGAGATAAGTTATTGATTTCGAATTCTAAATTCTTGATTATGAGTTGCACTATATTATGCATAATTATTGTGTTTTTATTCATGCTTTTATTTCATATGAATCCTAGTTGAAGATATTTTATTGAAAACTTTTGTGCATTTATTTTCATGCATTGATTTTGGAATTTTAAAGCGAGTTTAAGAGTATTTTAAAGTATCTTTTGAGAGGAGTTTAAGGGAACAAGAATGGTTCCAAAAATACTATTTTCACATTGAAAAAAGAATTACGACTTATTATTAGTATGACAGTCGAGTATGACATCAATGTTTAAGCAGTATGACATCTAGACATGCCATCAATGTTAATGCAGTATGACTTCTCGAGTCATCAATGAAAAGATCATAATATGATTTCAGATATAGTTTTCATGATTATAATCTAAATACAAGTTATTTCAAGAGTTTGAAGGAAACTTTAATGGTTCCGAATGTATCATTTTTTTTATTAAAAAGGAGAGCAATATCTTCAAAAAAGTACAAAGAGTTTCAGAGTATTTGAGAAAGATTTAATATAGCTTCAGTTACCTCTTAAAGAGGCCTTTTGAGAAATCGTCTCAACCCAGAGAGTACTTTTACATGAGCATACAACTATATTTTGGGAGTAGTATTGAGCACAGATTCAGGGTAAGAGTTAAGTTAAATCAAACTCCATAAACTATGTAACCAACATAGATAGGATTGTACCGCTAGACGGGCAACTCCTCACTTGCCTAAAGAAGGCTTTTTAGTGGATCCAACAGTTCAGTTGCGTCTTATACTCCGGCAAGGTATAGGGAAGCTCTCGCAACGTATGTAAGACGTTGTATCATCACGATGCTCATAGTGATGGTTGTCGGTTAGAGAAACTTCCCAATAAAGTAAAGTATATTTTAATATACATTTTAGTTCAGTATTTACTATTATTGCATTCCTACAATAAAAGCCTAAATGATTTTAATCATGATTTATACTATATTTCAGTTGAATTACTTTCAGCCTTTCAGTTCAATTATATGTGTTATTTAGCCCTATTACATACTTGTACATTCAATGTACTGATTTCATATGAACTGTATCGTTTCATTATGCAGATTCAAGTACATAGGATCATCAACCAGAGATCCATTGAGATTGCATAATCCGCTTATCAACTTTTGGTGAAGCCTCATTGCTTTCGGATGACTCTAATTTTATTATTTGTTAGTGGTAACGCTTAGAGGTGTCGTGGGTGTTTTCCCGACACCTATGTTTATACACTAGACGTTTCATAGATAGACAGTCTTGGTCAGTCTTACAGTATTGAGTTTCAGATATTTTAATTAAAACTTTATGTTTAATACTCAGTATTTTTAGATAAATTTTAAGATTTAATAAGTTGTTTTTAAATAATTTTTTTGTTTTGATGCTTGTGTATGTTTGAGTTAGTCTTCCACCTGTAGTCAACCAGGATAAGGATTCGCTTGGGGACCAACAATGGTTCTCAAGTGCCGGCTACGTCAAGGGTGTAGGCTCAGGTCGTGATATGTATTATAAGTTCCGTACTTCCTCTTTAGCCTCTTCATCCAACTGAGATTCTTATAAAAAAAAAGAAAAAAAATACAACGAAGTAGACATAATTAAGTTTCTAAATTATTATAACATTACTTCTCTCATCATGAGAAATGAGAAAAGATCTTAGTATTATTATTTGTCCTTACAAAAATCTAAAAGGGAATTAAGCTATTTCTTTTATTAATTGTGATGCATGGGATACTTGGTAACAAATACAGACAACTTCACATGCTCCCTGGCGGATCAAGGGTGAGTTTAAAATTGAGCTCATGATGAAGATTCTCATGAATTTTATTAGGATGTTCTAGGTTACCCTCATTTGACGTTAGGAAATTAAGCTTGACTTTACGACCACGATACATTCTTGCTGAATTATCATATGCTCTTGCTTTTTCTTCTTTCGTGTTAAAAATCTCAAGTCAAACATGTATATTTCTGATAGAATTTGTAATATTATCTCCGTACTTTCCCTTTGACCTCTTCTTCATACCCCTATATCGAACCTCAATTGGGGTTATAGTTGTCCTCACCATAGCTACAACGTCGTTTTCTAACTCTGTCATCTGGAAATATTGAAGAAATTTTATATGAAAATGTAGAAGGAATATTTTTTTTATACAGAGAAGACTTAGTGAATGAAAGAAAAAGAGGGAGATTGATTTATATAGCCATTTCACAGGGGGATACATTTGGTCTAGTAATGAATTTGCATGACATTTGAATAGTTTTAGTAAAATACATATTACATTTAAGTGAAAATGAAAAAATAACTTTTCTAAATAAAATAGAAGAAATAATAAAATCTCATTCCAAGCTCATTACTCGTTAGACTACATGCAAATATTTTTGGGTGATATTTTTAAATTTATTTTCCAAATAAAACATAGGTATAAAAATTGAATTATTTTCCAAAAATTAAAAATTAAAAAATTTCATCCTTGAACCAAACACACTCTTAATTAAGAAATATTTTTATGTTTTATTCGGATAGATATGAATAATATATTCCCATTTAATTTTTATCTTTTAGTATATGACAATCATTATAAAATTACAGATTTTATTATCTTTTTCTATTTTTCCAATTGGTCACGTCCCACCAACTTTGTTTGCTTTTTATTGCTTAAAACCCAATAAGGTTTGTTCGTTACAAATATTGAATTTCAGCTACTTCGTTATTGTTTCTTTTAAAGAAAATCTTAAATATATTCATCCTTTTGCAACTGAAAATCACAGTACATTTAATTACACTAATATTAGTAAATCAATAATGAAGTTGCTAAAAAGTATCATTTTTTTATAAATTGTTTTGTAGGTTTCATGTATACAATCAACGACTTAGCATATCCATCTATATTTAACAATTATATAGAAAGCTAATTACATCATATCTAACTATGATATAGTTAAGACAATGACATATATTGAAGACAATTGCTTATATCCCTTCAAGTTTCAATCAAATCGATCATATCCCAACATATAGGGAAACCATATCTTCTAAGAGAGTTAAACAATGAAATCTTGAAAACATGATAAATTTTTAGATAGAAAATTTGATATCTCCAAAATATATATTCAATGGCTAATGTTTCTACATTTTTCAATCAAATAATTAAGACTATATATGAATTTACAGAATAATATCAGTAATTAACATAGCGAGGCCACCATCACCACGACCACCATCGTTGGAGTATCTTCAATCTCCACCACGGTCACTTTGACTCTGGATACACTCCCTACCAAAGTGGCCTGATTCATCACACTTGAGACACCCACTTCCTCCACCACCTCTTCGACAACCGTAATCACCGCCTCAACTGCATCCACGGTTATGGTGGAGGCGGTGATTACGACATTGGAAGAGGTGGTGGGGAAATGGGTGCTACAAGTGTAGAAAATCTGATCACTTTGCTAGGGAATGTACCCATAGTGAAGGCGACGATGATGAAGGTGCATATTCCAGCGATGGTGACCGAGGCGATGGTGGCGGTTACTACACATGTGGGGAGGATGGTCACTATGCCCGTGAGTGTACCAGTGATGGTCATTGATCGTGGCTTCAAGCCCTGATGAATTTATTATTTGTTGATATTAAAAATATAATAAAAATTGAAGGATTTCTTTTGTATATATAGAAGATCCTGTGAGTGAAAAATAAGAGGAAGAGTGATATATATGGTTATTTCTCAAATGAATAAATTTAATTTGGTACACTAATTATTAATTACATTTGGAAAAATATTTATTGAATTGTTGACTAATAATATATATATATATATATATATATATATATATATACACACTCTAACTAGTTAGCTAAAATCTAAGATTATGTGAATTTTGAGTAGGGAAATTCTTTTAAAGTCCACTAAGTATACTTATCAAAAAAATTAATTGTATTAATCATAAGTTTATAACCAATCAAAAATAATCAAATATAAGTGAATCACAAAAAGGAAAATTTATAAGTTTAGTTAAAACTTATATAATCTTTACTAACAATAATTTATTTTTGAAATTAAGTAAGGTGACATGTGGTGTAAATGTATAATTACATTGTACCTTCGAGTTCTCTTTTTGGATTATAGATATATGACATAAATTAAATTTAGTGGCTAAGATTGAATTTATCAAAGGAAATCTTTAATTATAATTTGTATAATAAATACATTAAATGTTAATAAAAATAATTTCTCTTCCTTCTTGTTTATCTTTCACACAAGATCTTTATCTTTTATTCTCATTGTAAGTTAATTTCTTATCGCATTTTTATTTGAAACTCTTTTTAAATTTTATTATATTTTAAATACCTAGGAACATGGTTCCTTTTGAAAAATAAATAAACTATCTTGAATAATCAGACAACACGTATTTTTTTATTTTTCATATCAAATAAGGAGGGAGACGTAAACCTAATCTACAAAAGTACAACTTGAAGTAGTGCCAAAAATTAAGCTTTCAAAATTCTAACATTTGGGAAGATGATGATGATGATCTCTTCATAGAGCTTAATGAGCACTTGAAGTAGTTGTCTCTGAAATGTCTATAGGCATAGCCTTGAGTAATCACTAATCACCCATTTTTTCTACAGGGCGCTGAAGGAAGTCTTCAGCTCGTAAGTAAGTACATCTTTGCTCAAGGTGGGTTGAATTGCTTGTTATCTCTTGTATTAATATTAGAAAATTAGAAATACTTAAGATGAAAAGAAAAAGAAAAGAACTATTTTAGTCTAACACATTGTGTGTCCTTCAGAAATTTAATCCCTTTAAGTACTCGAAATTGTAGATTAATTCCTCTTAATATAAAATGGATGAACCATTAAAAATGTAACGGTACCTCAAACTTTTATAATTTTAATGAACTCAAAAAAGGCAGCAATGAGGTCACATACACAGACACGATCAATCAATTTTATTTGTAAGAAATGTATGTAGAAGAAAGGAAGAATTAGGGATGGAAATGGGGCGGAGCGGGGCGTTGAGCCTTAACCCGCATAGTTTTCAGCCCGCTCCACCCCACCCCACAATGTACTTTTATGTAAATTCACCCTGCCATGCTCCGCCTTGCATAAATGTAATGATCCTCTTAGTCGTTTTATGAATTTTACCCATTTTCTAATATTAAACCCTTTATAGTAGCTTTTATAAATAATTTATGATTTGGGGGAATGAGTGTTTTTTTAAATTAAATTAAGAGTTATTTAAATTTTATAAAATAATAAAAGGAAAATAAATAGGATAAGCCCAGAAAGGATAAAAAAAAAAAATTAAAGAAAAAGCGCCACTACGCCCAATTGAAAAAGGGGCTAAAGTTGCTGCTGCTGTTCGCAGCAACAGTCACGCACTAAAAAAGAAGAAGAAAAGGCCGTGAAAACTTACCTGCGCCGTCGCAGATCATCCAGGTAATAGTTTGAATTTGATGTTACTGATTACTTCAATTATGATTAGTGGGTTATATTATGAAGTAATGGTTACAATAATAAGAATAAGAAATCCATAGTGGGAAAAATGTATTGTTATTTTTTTGGTTAGATGTCGAAGTTTTCTGGGAAATATCATTAAGGAATTGCATTGTTATTAGAAGGTAATCATTAGTTAATGATTGCAACTAATTATTGGGTAATGATTGTATTGTGGCTAATCAATGGTCATATTAAAGTGATAAAAGGGTGGTGTTATTAGTTGTTTACTGTTTCGTAGGTTGAATTCCAACCTTGAGATCTTTTTCTTTTTTATGGGTTGATGATAAAGCTTTCAATGTTTTGAGATATTGAGATATGTAATTAAGTAATAGGTGTATTATATTATCTGAATATTATTAAATTTATGGTATTGGAGCCCTAGATTTGAAATTTGGAAATATGAGAGTTGACATGTTAATTGACATCAAGATTTAAAATCTTAATTACAAATTTGGGTGAGCTTTTGGGTCTAGGCTAAATCTATAGTAATATGGGTGTTGTTAGTTTCGAAATCTTATTATGATTATTTACTTGAATAGATTCATTGTTTTGGAAGCTCAATAAAATTGGAAAGCTCAAGTCCCAAAGTGATCATTCAATTATTTGAGGTAAGTGAATTTCTAAACTCTTGTCAAGTGCATAGAATCGTGTATTTCCTCGTGGTATGTGTTGGAAAGTAATGGGACTTGGTGATGGGTTGACTTGTCCATATCGAATAATTCAAATGATGAAAAAGGGGTAATAAAAGGCTATGTGATTAATTATTGGTGTGATGTGTTGAGAATGATTTTGAAAGGCTTATTGATTCATTGTTGATGTTGTATCATGATTGTATTGTTGTGAAATGTGCAATGTTATGAAAATGGTCATCTCATCATTATTTGTGTGAACATGTCATTTGCATTGTTCTGAGACATGATTGTGACAACCAGATTTTCGGGTTATTTTTAAGTTGATTATAAAATTTCCGCATTTTATTGTAATGGTTGAGTTTTAGGCTGACTTGTCTTGGTGGGATAAGACGAGTGCTATCACGTTCATTTTTGGGTTGTGACAAAATGACATCACAGCCCCAGGTTCATAGGTCTCACGTGTATACAAGTCGAGTCTAAGTAGAGTCTCGAGGATCGGTAAAGAGACGTCTGTATTTATCTTCGAGAGGCTATAGTGACTTTTAGGAAAAATCTTCACTTCTTGAATCACTATCGCGCGTCCTAGGTCCAATTTGATTCTTATCGCTTCACCCCATTAACTCTCACTTATAGTGATGACTCGTGCGTAGTTCCTCATGTGAGCAGTTGGTGTGTCGTGTATGGCTTGGATGTTAGACCTAGGACTAAAGTGGAAGTGATAAATTTATGAAAATGATACATGGTTATATTAAGAATGTTTAGCAATTTGAAAAGGTTGAGTAAAGTGTTGGCTTGATGATGCACTTTGAGGATAAATATGATTAGGTTGAACAGTGGTTTAATGGACTTCATGAGCATATTTTTTTTCCGCTAGTCATATAGTAGTGGGATTAGTACGTGTGTGGTATAGACAATATCTGGAGTGGTTTGAGAATTGGAAGTGAATGATTTAAAGGATGGCTAGATAATGAATAATGTAATCTTGGAAAATACAGTTAGTAAAGTTGTTATAAAATGAATGGGTTGCTTAGCGAATGATGAGAATAATGTTACACCAATTGACTGTAGAACTGCGATTTTACATATTAAGTGTATATCAAAGAGGGTCAGGATATGACTACTAAAACATTACCGATGGTTACTTGGTTAGAATTATGGAGTGGGTTACTTTTGCTATAGACCTAACCTACAAAAGAATACATATAGCTTGGGCTAGATAAGTGTCACGCCCCGAGCCTACACCATGAGCGGGACTGGTACTCAAGAACCATTGTTGGCCCCAAGCGAACCCTTGGCCTGACATACTTACTCAGCGGAAGACTTTACTCAAGATAAATATATTTTTAAAGTGAAAACTAAACTGCTCAATAAATAACTTAGAATGTAATAAATAACATTCACTGCCAAAGTGGCAACTCAAGTCTCAACTTAACCGAAAAGGGAAATTAAAGACTCATGAACTAACATAACTAACTTAGTCTATGAAGCCTCTAAACAACTGATATGGACATCGGGACAAGACCCACGACAACTTAATGAATTAAAATACTGAAAGCAATAAAAACTATCCTACGGAAAGCTAGGAGGCTCACCAAGTGACTCTGAGTGCTCAATTGGATCAACGAGGCACTGGATGATGATTCTGGTTACCTGCGTCTGCATCATAATAAGATGCAGGCCAATTGACATCAGTATATTTAATGTACGAGTATGCGAGTTGGAATGTTAAACATAACTTAAGCTAAAAAAGAATCTGAGAGAAACACTTACCTTGGCTTTGCTCAACTCATGAATAACTTAACTTAATATTAAGAAATAAAACACATGCAATATATAGAAAACTTGTAAAACAGTGGAAAACAACTTACTTTTACAAAAAATACTATAACAAACTCAATTTTACTCATATAATAAAGTAATATAGTTTCTGTGAGAGTTTCTCTAATCGACAGCCACCACTATGAGCCTAAGTGGTGATACAACGTCTTGCCCACGGTGCCAGAACTATCCTATACTTTTCCGTCATATAGAACGCTCAAACTCGTCTCCATATCGGTGCTCAATGCTACTCCCAAAATATACTTAGCTCCTATGTTTGTAAAAATAAAACTCTTTCTTTGGTTTGAGATAATTACTCAAAAACTTAGCTTAAAAGCTCTCTTGGCAATCTCAGTTTCCTTTCTTGCTCAAATGTGAAAACATTTTAACTCTTGAGAATATTTAGTTCCCGTATAATCTTTGAAGAATGAACTTTACTCTTACTCTTTACTGAAAACTAGCTCAACGGCTCTTCTGGAAATCTCTGTTTCCTTTCTTGCTTAAATGTGGAAACATTTACTGTTTGGAAATACATAGTCCCGATATACTCTTTTGAAGAAATGAACTTCCAACGTTACTCTTACTTAACTCAAAACTCAAGTCTTAAAATAAATTTAAAACATTTGTAAAAGACTTTTGGAAGACTCTATGAACTTCTCTTGACTTGACTCTTAATTAATTTCTCTTAACTCGACTCTTAAATTTTTCTTGAATTGGATTATGAATTCAAGGATTGTGATTTGTGATAGGAAAGATCTCATGATGTTTAGGAATGATTTTAGATAGCTAAACATGAGAAATGAACAAGAAATCACTGCCTGGAAACTACTCCGCGACACGGAGGTGTATTTAAATTTTTGGCCGGAAAAATAATTTTTGAGGCAGAACGGTCCGTGACCGCTCCGCTCCGCGAGGAATTTTTCTCAAATCTGAGGAGCAGGTCTGCGATGCGGCCCCACTGCCCAGATTCTCCCGAATTTTTCCTTCTTTCGTTTTCCAGTCCCGATTCACCTAAACTCGACTATTCCTCTCAATTTTTCTTTAGATTCAGGTACCCATCATATGTACCCACAAACCTAACTCAAAACAACTCTAAAACTCGACGTAAAGATCTCAGAAACTTCTCAATTCAGCTCAATTCAAGATCGAAAAAAACATTCAAGAACACCATTCAAGATTCATTAACTTTCAACTTTCTAGAATGAACTTTGGTGAAATAAACGTGATTGGCGCTAGGATGAACGAACCTAACGCTATGAAAGACTCACATACCTCATAGGTATCACCCCTTGACGAAATCCACGAGCTTAGCTTCAAGAACTTGACGATTCCTTGCTCTTTCTCCTCTTCTTTTCTCTTCTCTCAAAAGTCTAACTTGTTTCTCAAAAGCGTAAACTGAATCCAATCAGTTTAGATCCCAACTTAATTACCAAAAATGAAATTAATTAATTGGATGGTGAAAAAACCATAATGCCCTTCTAAAATCCGGATTGGACTTTCCTTATTTGAACAACCCAACTTCCAATGGGGATAACTCACTCATACTAACTCAAAATCGCGCAAACTCAGCGACGTTGGAAAGACTATTCCAAGATCTTTCCTACAATATCTGGAAACACACCTAACTCATCCTGATCTAGGATTTATGGTCATTTGAAGTTGACCAAAAACTCAAACTTAACTTAACTTAACCAGTTTTCCAGATTTTTATTATTTCCAAAAATCACTCTTTCTAATTCTAGCTCTTTCTAGTTCTTTCAATTTGCGAGATGTTATAATATCTCCCCCTTGGGAACATTTGTCCTCAAATGAGATTACTCTTAGTAGGCTAAGTGTGTAATATTAACATTCAACTCAAACACCCAACGAGAAATGCAGTTACAACATGATAATCTTATAAATAAAAGCCAAGAAAAGGATTAGTACCTTAATTTGGAACTTCTCATTCGAAGAGATGTGGATATCTCTTCTTTATATCTTCCTCAGCTCCCCAAGTAGCTTCCTCAACAAATTGGTTCCTCCAAAGGACTTTGACTCATGCTACCTCTTTTGTTCTCAACTTGCGAACTTGGCGATCTAGAATCTGAATAGGATCTCCTTATAAGACAAGCTATCCTTAATCCCAATATCTTCAGTTGGTATAATCTATGAAGGATCACCCATGTACTTCTTTCACATGGAGATATGAAATACTGAATGAACCGCGGCTAACTCTTGTGGTAGCTCCAACTCAGAAGCTACATTACCTACCCTTTTCAAAATTCTATATGGTGGGACAACTGAAGAAGACTGGGCTCTATTGCCCCCATTACCATTACCCTACTTGTAACATTCCGTGGAGCCCTCATGACACATCCCTGAGTGGTTCCTACCACACTTAGCACATGCAGGAATCTTAGTACCCCCTTGTGCCATACTACCTTGTGAATGTGCAGGTTTTGCTCTGAAATTTTGACTATTGTAGTCACTTTTGTTCTTTGGTGTAGGTGCACTAGTAGATGATGGAGCTGGTCCCTTTTGTTTCTGTTGGAAATAAGACCGGTTTGCATTACTCTTTTGCTACCCAGATTCATTCCCTGATGCCTTAGCCTTCTTATTCTTAAACCCTTTTCTATCCCTCAGCTTGTCCTCCTCAACTTGTTGCACTTGGATCATCAACCTTGCTATGCCCATGTCATATATTAGCATGGTTGCCTTACTTTCCTTATCTGACAGATGAGGCAACCCAACAACGAATAAACTCATCATGCTCCTCATGTAAGCAACCATCTATTTGCTTCTCTTAGATCACGGGGAAATAAATGCCCCATGAAAGCACTCTCAAAACAGTCTAACTCACAATCGGTTATGCGCAAGCACGAGTTAGAAAGAAACCTTTTACATATAAAACTCTAACGCACGAAATAAGTATGAAAAAAGTGAAGGAATTTCCTAAATGTTGCAGCCTCTTAATTATAGATGTGACGCACTTCACACCGATAACTAGGACTCTACAAACACGGCTTTATAGACTCCCTAGGGCTCTTGAACTGTGTGCTCTGATACCGGTACTCGAGAACCATTGTTGGCCCCAAGCGAACCCTTGGCCTGACATACTTACTCAGCGGAAGACTTTACTCAAGATAAATATATTTTTAAAGTGAAAACTAAACTGCTCAATAAATAACTTAGAATGTAATAAATAACATTCACTGCCAAAGTGGCAACTCAAGTCTCAACTTAACCGAAAAGGGAAATTAAAGACTCATGAACTAACATAACTAACTCAGTCTATGAAGCCTCTAAACAACTGAGATGGACATCGGGACAAGACCCACGACAACATAATGAATTCAAATACTGAAAGCAATAAAAACTATCCTACGAAAAGCTAGGAGGCTCACCAACTAAATCTGAGTGCTCAACTAGATCAACGAGGCACTTGATGCTGATACTAGTTACCTGCGTCTGCATCATAATAAGATGCAGGCCAACTGGCATCAGTGCATTGACTGTACGAGTATGTGAGTTGGAATGCTAAACATAACTTAATCTTGAAAAGAATCTGAAAGAAACACTTACCTTGGCTTTATTCAACTCCTGAATAACTTAACTAAATATAAAACAATAAAACACATGCAATATATAAAAAACTTGTAAAACAGTGGAAAACAACTTAGTTCGTTAAAAAAAATGCAATAACAAACTCAACTTTACTCATATAATAAAGTAATATAGTTTATGTGGGAGTTTCTCTAACCGACAACCACCACTATGAGCCTAAGTTGTGACACAACGTCTTTCCCATGGTGCCAAAACTGTCCTATACTTTGCCGCCATATAGTACACTTAACTAAGTGGATCCACTAGTCTATGCTAAAAGCATCTTAAGGAGTCATCTAAAAAGTATGATCCTTTACTACCCATGATGGCTACATGGTTTATGGAGATGTGAGTTATCTGAACTCAAACTCGTCCTCATATCGGTGCTCAATACTACTCTCAAAATATACTTAGCTCATATGTTTGTAAAAACAAAACTCTTTCTTTAGTTTGAGATAATTACTAAAAAACTCAGCTTAAAAGCTCTCTTGGAAATCTCAGTTTCCTTTCTTGCTTAAATGTGAAAACATTTTAACTCTTGGGAATACTTAGTTCCCGTATAATCTTTGAAGATTGAACTTTACTCTTACTCTTTATTGAAAACTAGCTCAAAGGCTCTTTTGGAAATCTCAGTTTCCTTTCTTGTTTAAATGTGGAAACATTTACTCTTTGGGAATACATAGTCCCGATATACTCTTTTGAAGAAATGAATTTCAAACTTTACTCTTTACTCAACTCAAAACTCAAGTCTTAAAACAAAGTTAAAACATTTGTAAAAGACTTTTGGAAGACTCTATGAATTTCCCTTGACTTGACTCTTAACTTTTCTTGAATTGAATTATGAATTCAAGGATTGTGATTTGTGATAGGAAAGATCTCATGATGTTTAGGAATGATTTTAGATAGCTAAATATGATAAATGATCAAGAAATCACTACTTGGAAACTAGTCCGCGATGCGGAGATGTATTTAAATTTTTGGTCGTGAAAATAATTTTTGAGGCAGAACGGTTCGTGACTGCTCTGCTTCGCGAGGAGATTTTTCTCAAATCTGAGGAGCAGGTCCGCGACGCGGCCCCATTACCCAGATTCGCCCGACTTTGTCCTTCTTTCGTTTTCCAGTCCCAATTCACCTAAACTTGACTATTCTTCTCAATTCTTGTATATATTCAGCTACCCAACATATGTACCCACAAATCTAACTCAAAACAGATCTAAACCTCGACGTAAATATCTCATAAACATCTCAATTCAGCCCAATTCAAGAACGAAAAACAAATTCAAGAACACAATTCAAGATTCATCAACTTTCAACTTTCTAGAATGAACTTCGCTGAAATAAATGTGATTGGCTCGAGGCTGAACGAACCCAACGCTATGAAAGAGTCACATACCTCTTAGGGATCACACCTTGACAAAATCCACGAGCCTAGCTTCAAGAACTTGACGATTCCTTGCTCCTCCTCCTCTTTTCCTCTCTTCTTTTCTCTTCTCTGAAAACCCTAACTTGTTTCTCAAAAGCGTAAACTGAATCCAATCAATTTAGACCCCAACTTAATTACCAAAAATGAAATTAATTAATTGGGTGGTGAAAAGACCATAATGCCCTTCTAAAATCCGGATTGGACTTTCCTTATTTGAACAACCCAACTTCCAATGGGCATAACTCACTCATACGAACTCAGAATCATGCAAACTTAGCGGCGTTGGAAAGATTATTCCAAGATATTTCCTACAATATCTGGAAACACGTCTAACTCATCTTGTGCTAGGAGTTATTTCCGTTTGAAGTTGACCAAAAACTTAAACTTAACTTAACTTAACCAATTTTCCAGATTTTTATTATTTCCACAAATCACTCTTTCTAATTCTAGCTCTTTCTAGTTATTTCAATTTGCGAAATGTTACAATAAGAAACAAATTTGATAATGTTTTACAGTTATTCAATGGATAGAAATATGTGAGCTTTTCGGGTACAATCTTCTCGGTAGGTATGATGTGGTCCAGTGGTGGATCTAACAGACTTTCATGATATGGTACTAATGATATATGAAAATGGATACGTCAATTGTCAAGTGCGAATACTAAATACTTAAGGTGTTATCAGTTGTACCACGTGCTCATATAATGTGATTTGATGTTGCATTTATATTTGAGAAACCAACTATTTATTACTATGGATATGTGGGTTAAAACATTATTTATAAGGAAGATTTTAGTGGTGTATTTTTCATACGGTATCTAATGCACGTGAATTGAATTTCGATGATGCTAAATGAAGGCTACTGATTTCATCATAAGCTCTAAGGGAATGGACGAATATTGGAATGAAAAGCTTATAGGTAAAGAAAATTTCCAATGAGTATACCTGTGTTAAGGAAATTAAGGATTTTACTAAGAAAGTGCATATAAAATTGAGTGAGTACTTTGGATTTGGTTGGTATAGCTGGGTTTGAGGTGTCATGTCAATGACCAGATTGGCTTTGTGGTGATGACAAGGGCAAACTGAGCATGATGATAATAAGAGTTTGTGATGGACCATGATTGATATGGAACAATATGATAAGGATTGTTGGTTAAACCATTTTTTGTATTGTAATGAAGACTTGCGAGTATCTAAGGTTTTAGTTTGCTACTATTTGGTGAGTTGTATGAAAAATTGTAGGAGGCGCTGAGACAAACCTCGAAGAGAATTGAAATGAACTAGAGTCATAAATGAAAAGAATTAGTGGGATGTAGTTTAGCATTCGAAAAGAGGTGGAAAAAAAAAGATATTTACTTTGGTTGCAAGGGCCAAAAATATTTTTTCCAGAGAGAGTGTATAATTGAGTTCAGAGACACGTGGTTCCATATGTTTTGCTATGATTATTGTGATAGTTTTACATATGATTCATATCAGTTAATAATTGTTGGATAAGATTTAAGAAAGAAGTCTACAGACATTTGACTCGAGTGTGGTGATAAGTTCTTTTATGATTTTGAGTATGGTAACTTGTACGGTTGAATTTTTAACGAAGGATGGTAAGATCAATGGAGATGCGATCAATTATAGGCTAAGATACGTGAATCCATAAAGACCTTCCATGTATGGGTTAATATTGATAGATAATGAGATTGTGTTACGTGGTTGGGATCAAAATTCATGTTTTTTTATCGTGAGTCTATGCTCGTGGTAGTATGTTTTATCAAGATATGAATTGATAAGGTAAGAAATTATTGATCGCATTGAGTATTGAGCATTTGGAAGGACTTGTGCATAATTTGGATCATAAGTTTGGTTACTTTTGATTGTTAAAGGACCTAAGGGAGGTTTCACGTAATGTTTTGGTTTAGAGGATAAGGTAAAAATGTCAAGAGTTGTTGGTCAAAAAATAAGATTGTAAGCGAGTCAACAAAAGGATTAAGAGTCTGGTGTGTTGAAGAGTTCAAGATATTTAGAATTTTACACTATGGGAATAATTTAAGAAAAGTGAAGTAATAAAATCTCTCGTATAGACTCTTTGTTCAAATATGAAGGTAGTAGGATTTTTTGCCTTTTAGTTTAGAAAAGACTATGCAATGTGAACTGGTTTGTCACAAGCTCTCTAGAGTTATCAGTGACTTTTACGAAGATTGAGTGTTTTCTCGAGTAATAAATAGTGATGTGTGGAAGATGTTGGTGACTTATGGATGCACCACACGATGGACCTACAGTTCTATATGGTTATTGATGATTTTGAGGGGATTGAAACTATTTTTTTTACGAGACAACACAGCCTGTTGTGATGTGTTACATACACACTTGATGGTAAATCGAAATTATGTGCTCATAATATATAGAATTATTAGGGTGACCAAGAATTTCTCTAAGTTTTGGCATGAGGTATATGATGGTTTGAAAGGTAGTTGAAACTTTGTATGGGAATGATTATGTGAAGTTGACATTAGGTGTGATTCAATTACTGTACATCGATGGGAAAGTATTTTTATATTTAAAATTAGTGCTATCATTCTTGGGTGTGACTTATATCTGTCATGGAATTCTTAAATGAAAAATGAGCGAGCGACAATTCAAAATTTTTGGAGGCTACAATTTGCTTGATAAGAAGACTTAAATACTAGTGATGGTTTGAGAGTAAGATAAATGGCTGGTGTGATTATGATGTTTGTTGGTATTAGGAATGTTGACTTCAATAGAGTATAGTGAGAGTATGTGGGGTTTGATAAATCGAGTATGTATACGGGTATAATGGGGATCAGATTGATTGATTGTGGGTAGCTAACAAGAAAAAAAATGGAGTTAGACAAATGGAAATGTTTGGTATGGTCATAATGAAGAGAGTATTTTTCGTTATTTGACCTTGGTTCAATAGATTTTTATGTGACCACCTACTTCGTTTTGGATATGATTTGGAGTGTGATTAGTTGTCTATGCCCACACATGTTTCCACCTCTTTGGGTGAATTCCTTGTGGTGGATCGGGTGTACCGATCATGTGATTGTCCTTTTGATAGGGTAGGATCCTTGTGCAGGGTCTTTCCAGTTATGATAGATTTGGTGTTATTTGGGATAGTTGAAATATACATGCACAACCTTACTTATGAGAACTTATATAAGAGCTATGAAGAGTTACAATTGTCTAACAGTGTTGTTAGAAGTTCGGAATACTTAGATGTATCACTCTCTAGGTGGTTACTTGATTATTTCCTTCTTTGAGTTAGATAACTTTGATCCTCCCTTGATTAGTACCTGATGTCTAAAGATATGATTTTTATAGCTTAAGCTCGTGAAAATATTGTGTTGTGAAAAGGAAATCTTGATAAGATTTGTGATGGTTTGTGCATCATGAGTATGTGGTGGTTGGTTAAAGTTCACTTCTGATTGTATCCGGTATTGATTCAGAATATTATCTTGGTGGTGTTAGAAAAGGACTTGTCATGATGATTGTGTTATGGTCCAATGGGTTTCACTTAGATTGAGTTCATGAGTTAGTTTGTCGCTTGATAATCACTCCTGATTCGTAGATATTTCAAAGTTTCATTCGAAAGTTCAGTTCTTAGTGGTTGATTTTGATGGAATGGTCTTAAGAAGGAGTTCACTTACAGAGATGAACACCGACTGGTAGGTCATAACTTAGGCTTATGATAGCGTCGGTTATTTTTCCGTCTTCTTCTTTATGTTAGAGGACGAACATGATTTTTAGTGGTGAATAATGTAACGACCCTCTTAGTCCTTTTATGAATTTTACCCATTTTTCTAATATTAAACCCTTTATAGTAACTTTTATAAATAATTTATGACTTGCGGGAATGAGTGTTACAATTTTCAAATTAAATTAAGAGTTATTTAAATTTTATTAAATAATAAAAGGAAATAAATGGGATAAGCCCAAAAAGGATTAAAAAAATAATAATTAAAGAAAAAGGGCCACTACGCCCAATTGAAAAAGGGGCTAAAGTTGCTGCTGCTGTTCGCAGCAACAGTCACGCGAAAAAAGAAGAAGAAAAGGCCGTGAAAAATTACCTGCGCTCGCACATCATCCAGGTAATAGTTTGAATTTGATGTTACTGATTACTTCAATTATAATTAGTGGGTTATATTTATGAAGTAATGGTTACAATAATGAGAATAAGAAATCCATAGTGGGAAAGATGTCTTGTTGTTTATTTGGTTAGATGTCGAATTTTCTGGGAAATATCATTAAGGAATTGAATTGTTATTACAAGGTAATCATTAGTTAATGATTGCAACTAATTATTGGGTAATGATTGTGGCTAATCAATGGTCATATTAAAGTGAGAAAAGGGTGGGTTAATAGTTGTTTACTGTTTCGTAGGTTAAATTCCAACCTTCGAGATCTTTTTCTTTTTTATGGGTTGATGATAAAGTTTTCAAAGTTTTGAGATTTTGAGATATTGAGATATGTAATTAAATATTAGGTGTATTATATTATCTGAATATTATTAAATTTATTGTATTGGAGCCCAAGATTTGAAATTTGGATATATGAGAGTTAACATGTTAATTGACATCAAGATTTAAGTTCTTAATTATAAATTTGGGTAAGTTTTTGGGTCTAGGCAAAACCTATAGTAATATGGGTGTTGTTAGTTTCGAAATCTTATTGTGATTATTTACTTGAATAAATTCATTGTTTTGGAAACTCAATCCCGGAGTGATCATTCGATTATTTGAGGCAAATGGATTTCTAAACCCCTGTTAAGTGCATAGAATCGTGTATTTCCTCGTGGTATGTGTTGGAATGTAATGAGACTTGGTGATGGGTTGACTTGTCCATATTGAATAATTTTAATGATGAAAAAGGGGTAATAAAAACTATGTGATTAATTATTGGTCTGTGATGTGTTGACAATGATTTTGAAAGACTTACTGATTCATTGTTGATGTTGTATCATGATGTATTGTTGTGAATAGTCCAATGTTATGAAAATTGTCATCTCCTTATTATTTTTGTGAACATATCATTTGCATTGTTTTGAGATATGGTTGTGACAACCAGGATTTGAGAGTATTTTTAAGTTGATTATAAAATTTCCGCATTTTATTGTAATGGTTGAGTTTTAGGCTGACTAGTCTTGATGGAATAAGACGAGTGTCATCACGTCCATTTTTTGGTTGTGACAATAAACCTGCCTCGCCCCCGCATACAGTATCTAGTTTAGTATACGTTGGTAACAACTCCACTATATAATAGTTTATATTAACTGTAATAATATTTATAAAATTCTCATCTTTCTTAACCTTTAATAAATATAGAACAAATCCTATATTTAACTTTAATTTGAATAAGCAAGAAATTAATAAAAGCGTAAGATAAAAAATACTTTCAAATATAGATGTAACAAATAATATATGAATCTTTCAGTTCATTTTTGCAAAAACCTATTCAGTAATATTCTTTTTGAATAACATTTTTCACGAGATTGTAGATTATTTTTTTTAGCTTTTGTTTTGTTTGACCTGCAACCCGCCCCACTGATACTTATTGTGACCAATGACACTAACCTACATTTCGAGTGTCTACGAACGTCGATAATATAGTAACCCAACCAAGGATTGAGGTCGTGTCCCAAAGGAGTGGTAGTGAAAATAGTAGTTAGGCAAGAATTTTGTTCTAGTTAGTTTTAGTTTGAGAAATTATCGAATAAAAACAAAGTAAATTCAAGTGGGTGACGCCAAAGTGTCAAATATCAATGGGGGGTTTGTCACAAGTATAGCTAAAACAACAAAAATTAAGAGAAAATTCAAGTATGGGGAGAAGTTCTTGGGGTGTGACCGCAATATATATTGATATTAATCGTTGAGTATATGCTCTCGATAGGAAATTTGCAAGATAATAGTGTCTAGGCTAAGCTTTAGATGGAAATAAGTTCCCTCTCGGGTAACTTACCCTGTTTTAAATGGGTTCCTCTCAGACACCCATTAGCCACATGAAAGTCAGCCTACGCCTTACCCTACTCACTCTCTCGAGCTGAGTGTTAGGATATGGGACTAGGGCTCACCCTCTCGGGCTGAACCTCATGTCGATCCACTCCTTAGGCCATCAGTCTAGCGGTCTTGGTTTTGCGACCTCTCTCTCGAGCAAGTCGAAAATACATGGGTGGTTTTGTATTTGCAACTACAAACCCATTAAATTAAACCACAACCACTAGGTGAAATCACCATTAAAATTCATCTAACCTATCAACAAGCAAGACCCAATAATAATATCAACACATATTTGCTAAATCACACCCCAAGAATGGGGGTTTTTAGCCACAAATCAAGAAATAAGAAATTATACCTAAAATGATAGAGCAATCAAATGAGTATAAGAAATTAAACCTTGATTAAGCAAAGGAAGAAGAATATAGAAGACCCACTTCCAATTTGGGAAAGATGAACTCCTTTCTTCAAGTCTCCCACAAAACCCTCTCCAAACTTGAGAGAAAATATGAAAGCTAAAGTGAAAATTTCAATAATGTTTTTTCACTCTAATGTTCCCCCCAAAAGTAGTAAAGAGTTTAGTATTTATAGACTTTAGAAAATAGTACTGACGGATCGCTTTACGAGCTTAGTCGTGAACGCCGAATGACTTGGCGATTCGCCCTTCTTCTAGTTCATTGCCATTTGTGCTTTGCCTTCAGCATCTGTGCGTTCTGGGTCATTGGGCGGTATACTTCTGCTTCGCAGAACTAATCGGTGAAACGCCAACTGCTCCTTTCATCGCCTTTTTGATCCTTCTCCTTCAGGGCTTCGCGTACTGGAACAAAAGGCAGAGTGCGTCCATTCGGTGAATCGTCAAGCATGCTTGGCGATGCTCATGCTTCAGATTCTTCGTTCTTTTAAGCCTTTTTGTTCCTTTTTTGCGCCTACGTGTCCATGCTTCCACTAAACATCAAATACTTGAAACTTAAATGTTTTCATCAAATATTTAGACTAAATAAGCATTTGAGGACACTATTTCTATTAAAATAAAGCCCTAAATGAGTCTAATTTTTGGACTCATCAACACACCCAACTTAAACTTTTGCTTGTCCTCAAGTAAAGCTCAAGTTCAGCAGTTCAAATAAGATGTCTCAAATAGTGCTACACAAGACTAAATCATGAACATACACAACAAGACTCAAATTACTCATGCAAAGATCAATTGTGTACTCAAAGATTCAAGTTGTGACACACCATTACCAAAGATTCGCATGCTCACAATACTTGGTACTTGTGCAAGTTCAAGCTCAACAAAAAGTATCTAAATGCCCTCACATAGAGAATGATTCCATATTCAAACACAGAGGTTAATCAATTCAAGATCAGGAATCAAATGCAACGCTCACACTCAAAAAAGGAACACAATGCAGGTTTTCACCCATAGGCTTGCCCTTATTTTCCAATCGATCTTCGGTTCGGCTCATTCAAGATCAAAAATGTCTTTCTAAGGCTTATAATGGGGCTGAGTGCAAAGTTATGGTCATTTATGCTCAGTGACGTTTTCCTCATGATATATGGTATTCTCAAGGCATCCCCTTCTTTTCCTTTATCAATTCTTTTTCTACTGCTTCTAAGTCATCTTTTTATTCACCTCCATGAATTTCTTGGAAACACAATTTCTTTTATACTTTTATTCCACAACTTCTTCTTTTTCATTCTTTTCTTTTCTTTTTCTTTTCTTTCTCTTTATTTTATATGGAGGGTTTCCATTGTTCCGCAACACCATGGGTTAAGGGAGACTTTTCTTGCACTTCTTGACTTCTCCTTTTCCTTTTCACCACACCCCCCAACTTAGGCTTTTGGCCTAAGTTGTCTATTCACTAAACTACAAATCAAGAGGATTATAGGTAGTGGGTCAAGTAAGGTCTAGGGTTCATCAAGGTTCTTCCAAAGAAAGGTAAGGCTCAAAGGGTGTTCAAGAGAGTTTCACACGCTCACGGGTAGGCCACAAAAGAGGTATATGTCAAATTAGCTTACACTCTTCAAAGTTGCCTAAGGTAATCTCAAGAGCACACCTTACTAAATAAATCGGACTAACGGGGAAAATTCTAGGTTTATTCATGCAAGGTTCAAAGTAAGCTCATCACACAAGGCATCAACACTTAAGTCAAACAAGACTACACACTTTCGCTAGTGTGTAACAGTCATTACAAGAGAATCAATTTGAGAAATGACTAATCACAATGAGATGCAAAGAGTTCACATATTGTCTATGCAATTTCATTTGGTCTCGTCGTAGCCGCACATTCATGTTTGTTCGATTGAGAGCACTATTCAAGTCATCGGTATTGATCGAAATCGAGACTTGAATTTGTACAAGAACAACCACTTTTAACACAAGAGGTGGCGAAAATTTTTGAACATGAAATTTTTTTGGAAGGGTCAAAATTATTTTGCAATTAAACCCAAAAGAATAAAGGAGTCACAAGCTCAAACATCCACGAAAAGCAGTATATACTACAATTAAAAACAGATAACCCAAATGTCCACAAAAGCATGAGTATCAACACAAAAGGTGTGGGCCTCACCCCACCACAAATAAAAACATTTGTCCTCAAATGAAAATAATAAATATCTATCAGTGAAAGTAAAGAAAAACAGAGAGGGAGGTAAAGAGGGGATCCTGTCTACACGCTTGCTCCATATGTCGGGGAATCGTTGCCTGATACATTAGCCTGAAATTCGACAATGGTCCCCGAATTGTCATTCTGGGTCGCATTATGTTCATTTGCCCTAGCTTCTGTAGCGATATTAGCTACAACCATTCCGTCCACTTCATGGCTCCCTAAAAAGGAGTTTATAATAGAATCCACTTTTCCACGAAGGAATAGTGGGATTAATGGGGATCCTCCTGCTGGAACTTGTTGTCTTACTCTCTCTTCTTTCTTTGGCCAGTTCTGCTATCTTTTCATTTCTTTTGAATTCTCTTGCTCTTATATGTCGGGGTGGCATGTCTCTCCCTGCGACCTTTGGTCTTGCTATTTCTTCGATACTGATTAAAATGCTACTGAGATGCTAGGCAGCAATGCAATTCAAATCCGAGCACAGTTCGACAACTAGAATACTCTAAAAGAAATTGCAAGAAATATAGGACTAGAGTGTTGGTGTGAGTTTGTGAAGAAGGAAAAAGTGAAGGAAAGTGAGTGAAGTAGAACTTGTAAACCTTTGGCTTGCAAAAACCATCAAGCTTCCACCCATTCGGCGAAATTAGTCAAGTTCGCCCAATCATTCGGCGGCACGCCGAATGTTTTATTTCCTCGCCGAATTTAGCAAGGCCTTTAGTTGATGTCGGAATTCCAATGACGGTCTTCATCGAGATCGCTAACTAGGTGAGAGATGCACCGATAAATTCCTCACTTCACCGAGTTTTATAGACTCAACCTTGAAGATGTCTTGCGTAATCAAGACACAACTTTTAATTCAAGTGTCTACGGTCGTACAATAGTAATATAACCCAACCGAATGGTTGGAGTTGAGTCCCAAGGGAGTGGTTTCTGTGAATTAAGTGTTAAATGCGAATATGCTAGAGTTAACCATAGATAAAAACATTACCGAGTAAAAACATGATAAATTAGGGGGTTGACATGAATGTCAATTATCAATGGGGGGTTTGTATTCAATTAATGAACAAAAATAGCAAAAATAAGAAGATGCAAATTAGCGAGACGGGATTCTTCGGATGTGATAGGAATATGTGATAAACTACACAATCGGGTAAATGCTATTAATAGTCAATTGCCGAACATTTGTAACTAGGCCAGACTTTAGTGGGGGTAAATTCTCTCTCGAGCAACTTACCTCGAATCAACTCGGTTTTTCTCGAACACCGAGTTGCCATTTTTAAGCACTGCCTCTGCCTTAGACCATTCACTCTCTCGAGCTGTATGTGTGGGAAAAGGCCAAGGATTCACTCTCTCGAGCTAAACCCACGACGATCCAATAACCATCGGCTATCGATTTAGTAGTCTTAGTTTTAAAACCTGTGTCCCGAGCAAGCCAAAAACACTAAGAAGAAATTGTATTTGCAACTACAATCCTATTAAGTTCCCACACAACTACTAAACGAAATCGCATTTACATAGAAAATATACTAACAATAAGCAATACCCATTAGGAAACCCATATTTACAAAATCACACCCCAAGAGTTGGGGATTTAGCTAGACATAGAGAAAAGGAAGAAAATAATACCAAATCGAAGTAGCATCAACTGGGTATGATTTATATTCACTTCTAATGAGTCTAGGATGAAGAATCTTCAACACCCACTTCCAATTTCTTGGAATTGGAAGTCTTCAAATCTTCAAAAGTAAAGCAAAAATGTTCTCTACTTGAAAACTTAGAAAATAAAATGTTGTCTCTGAAATTGCATCCTAAGATAAAAATTCAAACTAGTATTTATAGTTGTCAAAAAATGTGGTGCGAAGGATCACTCGACGCAGTTAGTCGGGATCACTGATGCACTCGGCGATCCGCCCTTTGGTATGCTTCATCGCCTTTTAGGTTTTGCCTTCATTATCTTTTCCTTTCATCGCCAACTTGATCTTTTCCTTCAGGGTTCAACACATTGGAACTTTGGGCGAGGTTAAGGCCATTCAATGATTCGCCTAATGCATTAGGCGATTCAGGCCTTCTTTTCTTCATCTTTTCTGCTGTTTTATTCCTTTTTGCCAAGTAGTATCCATGCTTTGCCTCAAACTCCAAATACCTAAAACCTAAGGATTTACATCAGTTATTGAGATAAAATATTCATTTGAGGACAATAATTCTATTAAAATGAAGCCCTTAAATGAGTCCAAATTGTGGACTCATCAGTACCACGATCGGAGATAATGGAAAAAGGCTCTCCATGCAATTTACAATATCTATCAAGTACAACTTAGCATAACCTCTACCGAGTAAGAAACCTTGATGGGAATAAATTGAGCTGATTTCATTATTCGATCTACTTTGATCCAAATCGAATAATGTTGTCACTGAGTACGAGGCAAACCAACAATAAAATCCATATTCACATTTTCCCACTTCCAAGTAGGAATGCTAATGTCTTGGGATAAACCTCCCGGTTTCTAATGCTCAACTTTCACTTGCTGAAAATTAGGACATTTAGCCACAAATCCCATAATATCTTTCTTCATCCCATTCCACCAATAGATTTCCTACAAATTGTGATACATCATGGTAGCTCCCGGGTGAATGAAATATCAAGAATTATGGGCTTTTGACAATATATGTTCTCTCAAGTCATCAACATCAGGGACACACAAATGACCTTGACATCTAAGAACATCATCTCCCCCTTGGAAGAAAGTCTTATCGAATTTCTTAAGCATCGCTTCCTTTAATTTAACCAAAATTGGGTTAAGACCTTGCTTGATTTTCACATCTACCACAAAAGACGATTTGGAACCATTGTGGACCATAACACCATCCTTGGTGGAGTCCACTAACTGAATACCCAACCGGGAATATCTATGAACATCTCGAACCAACTCGTTCTTATCATCCTCAATGTGAGCAACACTTTCCATGATAACCGACTAAGAGAATCAACCACCACATTCGCCTTACCGGGGTGATGGAGAACAGTCATCTAATAATATCTCAATAACTCAAGCCACCTTCTTTGGCGAAGAATTATATCTTTCTAATTAAACACATAATTTGTAACGTCTCAACGTGTCATTACTTGTGAAGGGCAAAGCGTCGGGAGTAACTGAGCCTCACTCTCTTGCCAAAGCAAGATGGTGCTGCTAGGGCGGCAGCGCTTTAGCGGAACAGGGAGCGCTAGAGCAGAAGGGTCGGGGGAAAAACTTAATGATGTGAAGTTTTATTTTCTCGTTTATCCCTGAGTACCAAAAAGAGGTGAGGATCACCCCATAAACCCTCAAAAGGCTGCTCTAGGCTTGGGAAGGAAGGAGGAAGAGATTCTATCGTAGGGTTGACGATAGCTTGCTGATTCCCGGCCAAATCCACCATCTCGTTGTCCGGAAACCAGGATTGGAGTTACAATCCCTTTTGCACCTACTTGGTGCCATGTAGGCTAGATTTATTTACTTGAGTAATCATAAATTCATGCTCAATGCGTAGTGTATTGCTAATTGATGGTAGAATTCATGCTTAGGACTTAGGGCATTGAAAAAAGAATGATTGTACATGTACTCCTAGTTGTTAAATAAGGCATGTACCATGAGGGAAAGCCTCGTCTTGTGATCTAGGGTAGGTGATGGTTCGATTTCTTATGGTGTGATATAAGACTGTTAATTACTTTGTTATATGCCTGCACGTATGGGGATAGAGAATTATGAACCGAACTCAATGAAATGACTAAGTATGTATAATTACATGCCATGAACCTGTTACTTTATTGTGTGACTATGTGAACTGTTCATTGTGGGTGTGACTATATTTGTGGTTGTGCTAACAGGATGAGGTTTCACATTCTGACATATACATTAGATCGGGTGTCACATTGTGACACATATTTATTGAATCAGGTGTCACATTCTGAAACACATATATTGGAATAGGTGTCACGTTCTGACACATGCATATTGTTTCAGGTGTCACATTTTGACACATGTATATTATTTCAGGTGTCACATTTTGACACACTAACAGTTTAGGTGTGGGTTCCATGAGAGAACCATTGGTGATTACTATATTCATACCTATTTGTCATCAATCTTGAGAAATTGTATGTTTCTCCTAAAATAATATTGAACTATGCATCTAGTTTATATGTATTACTATGTCGTAATTAATTGTTTACATTTTATTTTAGCAATGAAGACTGGTGAGTGGGGACTGAGGGTCTAAGTGTTCTTATTGGTTACTTTAGAGAGGCGGTTGTGTCGTTTATAATGAGAAGTTGGGTATTGTTCATGATGCAAGGTAGTTAGGTCCTACCTTGGGTTGGGAATTCTTATTCGGAACGACTAGTGAGGCTTGATAGAATATACTATGTGGTACTAGGCTGATTGGTGATGTAGAGGGAGATAGGGTATGTTTTGAGTGGTTGGCCAGATTAGTAGTGGTTGCATTCGGGGTCTCCTCTATGATATAGAATTATTAAGTTGTGATCAAGAATGGAGCGAGTAAGGAGTTAGAGCCAAGTGTACTAGTATGTTTTAAGGTATTCGTCAATGGTAAAGATAGGAGGATGAGGGTTAAGGGGTAAACTGTCTTGTTGCATGTTTCCTGCTAGTTGATTTCTTTATATTATGTGGTGGATATCAGGTTTACTGATACTACTCTAGCTATGCCTTTTTGGCATAGTCTAGTTGCAGTGTTAGTGATATTTAATAGGTGAAGACGAAGATAATATCCAACATCTCCCATCTTTCCTCCCATGTGGTGGGAGTTGTGTCATTTGTTATTTTGTTTCATGCCTTGTAATCATAAAAGCTCTTGTACCTGTATAGACTTGATCCTTAGGTGTGTTAATTACCATAGGAGTTTAGCTTTGAACTGTTTAAAACACTTTATTTTATAAAAATCCCATGAACTTCCTTTAATCTCCTGTTTTCTTAATCTTCCGCATGTCTTTGACCGTTTGGGGATCAGGGTTCTCCTACTTAGATGTTAGAGTAGGTGCCCGCACGGCCCGATGGGTTAGGCTTGATGAATTGATATCACAGCCCAGGTTGTCGGTCTTCCAGTACAAGAGCAATTGTGGAATAGAATCCTACGGATTGGTGTGTTTACGTCCACATCTAATCTTCTGTAAGCTATGAAGCATTTTAGGAAGTCCTTCCATGTCTTCTCTCCTTCCGTGCTAGTTGTCGCTTGTGGTATGAGTTGAGTCCAATTGGTATCTTTCGATTTCAATTGGTATCTTATTAAAGTGAGTAGGATGTCATAGTCACGGCTGAAGGGGCACAAGCAAGGGGAATTGGAAACGAGAAGGTTCCAATTGGTATCTTGCGTTAGAGGTTGTATAAATGCATGGGTGATAACCTAATGGTCATCCATGAAACAAATTAATTAATACTTTTGACTTGTCTGTGTGATGTAGTTGGTATCTGTGAATGTGTGTATATTATTATCTAAACAATTGTTGGTGTGTAAAGTGTATTTTCTTGGATGCTATGATGTGATTATGCGCACAATGTTGCATGTCTGTATTTTGATGTATGCAATATACTTGCCCAGATGTCGAAATTTTGCAAGTTATGATTGCTTGGATTTTCGTGACCTCATTGTCAGAAGAGGGCCATCACAGGGTTAAATGCAAGGGTCTAGAGATAAATGTCATAACCCAAGGGTACCTCTTAGATGTAACATGACGTATAGAACCCCAAATGACTCCATACAAGCCACTTAGTCCTCAAAACATAAGTAATAGAATAGTAAGAGTAAAACACATTACAAGTCTAAAAAAAAGTTTTTCATAAACGAAAGCATAAGTCTAGACACTTTGTCTCCACATAGCCATCTATTACAATTTTTGAATGAAATAGGGTCTAGCCCATACAACATGTCCAAAAGGGAAACTACATGAAAAAAACTAAGACATAAGAAAAGCCATCCTCTAATCATGAGGACTCACCAAGCTCGGGAAAACAATCAAGTCCAAGCTCTAGCCACAATAATGATCACCTCGAGAAACGTACCCTACACTTGGGAAAAATGTAGACAAAGTAGGCATTAGTATAAAAATACACAAAGTATGATAGCCATGCATAAAAACATTGAAAACATGCTAAAAGGGACATTTCATTTGAAAGCATGCAATTTACCAAGCTAAACATGATATAAGAGTTTAGAAATCATAGTCATAAAACATAGCCAACATAGTAATCATTATCTTAAAAACCTTTGAGCTCATAAACAAGCTTTTTGAGTAACCATAGTTCATTATTCTTGTTCTTGTTGTGGGAATAAGCCTTAACCGACATAAGACCATGTGAGCTTAACATGGAATCCGATGACTCCCACACCGAAAAGGGTTGGTCTACTTGCCTAAGGTAGAACATATAAATTTAGCTTAAATGGATCCACTAGCTAAGTATCCTGCGGGGGAACGTAGTTTATCGGATAAGGAAATTGCTACTAGAAACCCGGCCTCTACTGTGGTGAGGGCTTCCATCTCAAGAGACTGCTTCTAGAAACCCTGCCTCAACTAACGTGAGGATCCCATCTCATATCAATATCCACTCGGTGCTAAGCATTAATCCCACGGAGTACTTAGTAAGTCTTGACTTAACTCACGTTCATGGAAGAATGCCCTTGACAATCAATCCAACTTAGTTCATTAGGATAGGTCTTAGATCATGCGTGAGAAAACCTTTCACCGTTCATGTATACATGTAAAATCGTAGATTCAATTAGGTTAGAAAGCCTTTCAACCTTATAATCTTCATTCTGTGAAAAAACCTTTCACATCATGTTCATGCATATGTGTGTATATGACAATGTCCTCTTAACAACACAACAACAACATAATCCTTTACACTTCACTCTCAAAGTGTTCTTAAAGGATTTACATAGATTTCATAAAACATGCATAATCTCATACTTTTCCCTTTCAAGGTTCAAAGCTCACTTTCAATCAACACATCTATAATTCAAACATTAGACATGGAAATCACCGTAATTCAAGTGATTCAATCACTACATGCATAATTTCATAACATTCTTCTTTCATCAACAAAAACCCCACACCATAAGATCACAATTGAGAAATATGAGAATTTCATGGGTTCTTGGGGATAGATCATAAAAACCATAGGAAATCATCAATTCATGCTTAATATAATATATTTCAACCATTAAAATCAAGTTTGAAAGGAACCCATGACTTTTGAATCACACCCTAACATTTGGGGATTTCTACATTTTTGAAATTGGAGATTTTGAGAGAACTCCATGGATGAAAGCTATCGATGAAAATTACCATAGCATAACAAAAAATCCCAGAGAATTTGATGTGAAGAAGCTTGATCTTGAACCCTAGCTTTAATCTCCTTCTTCTTCCTCTACCTCAAGTTTCTAGAGAGAGAAATATTTTTGGAAAGGATGAACTTTTGGGTTTTCTTTTAGATTGTAGGGAGAATGACTTGAATTGGGGGAAATTTGATAATAGAATGCTCATATAATTTTTTAGAAGAGGGGTGAAATGACGTAGATCGAATTAGGAAATTATGAAATAACATTAAAGACCCTAACTTATTCGTATGACTATTGCACGCTGAGGCTTGCCAAGGGCACTCGGCGACTTGCCAAGTGGACCCTTGGCTAGCCTAAAGTTCCCGTAGCTCCTTCCATGGAGAAGGCAACTTGGAGATGGGGTGAGGCAGACATGACGATGCGCCTACTGGTCGGCCAACCCCAACCTGGACCACCCAAAGTTCCAGTACCTAGGGCCATCAAGACAGCCCACTTGGCGAAGGTAGCTCCATTTGGCTAATCGCCAAATCACTTTGGCGATGGCACTTCACTTCACCAAGTGGATCAAGGGAAAAATGTTTTCCTTCCACCCTTCCCAAGGTATTTTAAGCCCTTGCCCTCTTTCATGACTAGTTACTCCCATATACTTAGTGTCACTCCCCAAGTCTACACCTTGGGCAAGACTGACACTCGAGAACCATTGCTGGCCCCACGTGAACCCTTGACCTAGCATACTATTCAACGAAAGAGTTAACTCAACAAAGATAAATACATGTAATAGACTAGAATGTTATAAATGAAACATTCAACTGGACAATAAGTCAAACTCAAGTCTCAGCATAACATAATGAAAATGTAAAGAAAAATGAACTATAACTAGCGGTCCGTGAAGCCTCTAAAACTATGAGGGATGTTTGGACAAGACCCCCAATCATCCTAACAACTGAAAATACTAAAGCAATGTAAATAGGGATCCTTCGGAAAGCAAGAAGGCTCACCAAACAACTCTGAATGCTCAATTGGATCAACGAGGCGCTGGATGCTGATCCCGATTACCAGTACTACATCATAAAATGATGCAAGCCAAATGGCATCAGTACATTGAATGTACGAGTATGTGAGGGGAATTCTAAAACAAAACATAAGATTTAAAAGGAACTGAAGAAACTTATTTCGTCTGAACTCAATTCAACTCTTTTCAATATAAAGTAGAAGTAAAGATGTAGTATAAAGAAAAGCTTTAAACATGAAGATAACAACTCAGTGCATTTACACACAATAACTCAATTTGTATATGAAAATACAAGTAACTCTATGTATATAAGAATATAAAATATATCTGTGGGAATTTCTCTAACCGACAACCATCTTTATGAGTTTAAGTGATGGTACTGCGTCTTGCCTCACACTGCCAGGGCCGTTCGATACCTTGCCGGAGGTATAGAACCAAACTGATTGAGTGAATCCACTAGTCTATGCTAAATTCATTAAGGAGTCATCTAAAAAGTATGATCCTTTTCTACCCATGTTGGCTACACAGTTTATGGTGACTTTGAATTATTTGAACTCAAAATTGTCCCCAAGTCGGTGCTCAATATTACTCCCTAAATATAATAGCTCATATGTTTAAAAAATAACTCATTATGTGGTTTGAGATTATTACTCAAAAATTAGCTTGAAATAAGTGTTTGTCATGACCCAGGGGTACCCCCTATATGTAACATGGAGTATAGAACCCCAAAGGACTCCATACAAGCCACTTAGTATATCATAATATAAGCAATAGAACAATAAGAGTAAAAATGCGTTTCAAGTAAAATAATTTCATAAAAATAAAAGAGGAAGTCTAGACTATAAGTCTCAACATAGGCATCTATTACAATGTTCGAAATGATAAAGAGAAATAGCCCATACAACATAGTCCAAAAAGGACTTACATGAAATGAAACCACTAAGTGAAAACATCAGTCCTTGAATCACGAGGACTCACCAACAAGTTAGGAGAATAAGTAAGTCTAAGCTTTAGCCACAATGAGGACCACCTTGAGAACAGGACCCTAGACTTGAGAAAATGTAGGAAAATATGGTATTAGTACAAAAATGCACTAAGTAAGATAGCCATGCATAAAAACATTGAAAACATGCTAAAAGGGACATTTCATCAGAAGATATGCTATTACCAAGGTTAAACATGGTTTGAGAGTTTAGAGAGCATAAGCCATAAAAACATAATTCATATACATAATCCATACATAGGACATCTTAACATAAGAGAAAAACTTCATAAAAAACCTTTAGAGCATACTTGTGCAATGCATGAATAAGACCCCATAAATCTCACCCATGCTAAGCAAACGTCCTTAGGCCATCAATCATATTCTTGTTCATATTGTTGTTGTGGGAATAAGCCTTAACCAACATAGACCATGTGAGATTAACATGGAATTCAGTGTTACCCACACCGAAAAGGGTTGTCCTACTTGCCTAAGGTAGAACCATACTCTTAGCTTAGGTTGATCCACTAGCTAAATACCTATGGGGGAACCTAGTTTATGGGATAAAGAGATTGCTACTAGAAACCCGGACTCAACTAAAGTAGAAGGTTTCCATCTCATGAGACATACTTTGGGAACCCGGAATCAACTAGCGTATAAGGAACCCATTTGGAAAGCCGGACTCAACTAGTGTGAAAGCTTTCCTTGGAAGCCATACTCAACTAGTGTAAAAGCTTCCATCTCATTTACAAGATCCACTTGGTGCTAAGCATTAATTTCATGGAAATCATATTAAGTCTTGACTTAAGTTCATATTTATGGAAGAATGTATTGACACTCAATCCAACATAATTCATAGGATAGCTCTTAGATCATGCGTGAGAACAACATTTCACCGTCCATGTCTACATATAGATTCAATAGGTGAGAAAGCATCTCAACCTTAGAACCATCATATTGTGACAAAACCATTCATATCATAACATATTCATACATAAATTTGTAAGTGAGAATATCCTTTCAACAATACACAACAGGATCATAATTATAGACACTTCACTATCAAAGTGTTCTTAGAGCATATACATAAATTTCATAAACATACATAATTCTCATACTTTACCCTTCAAGGTTCAAAACTTATATCCAATAAATAAATCTAGAATTACTACTTTAGACATGGATATCATCATATTTCAAGTAACCCATTAACTACATGCATAATCTCATAACATACTTCTTTCATCAACAAGACCCACATGACAAGATCACAATTGAGTAATATGGGATTTCATGGGTTCTTGGGGAATTCAACATAAAAACCATAGGAAATCATCAATTCATAAATAATATATCATAATTCAATCATTAGAAATTATTTTGAAAGGAACCCATGACTTTGGAATCAAACCATAGCTTTTGGGGATTTCTATCTTTGAAATTTAGATTTTGAAGGGACTCCACAGATGAATTCTATCCATGGATGAAGAGCTACCATACTTTAGCAATGAAGCCCAATAAATTTGGTGTGAAAACCTAGCTTCTTGAACCCTAGCTCCAATTTCCTTCTTCTTCCTCCTCCTCCTCCTCCTCCTCCTCCTCCTCCTCCTCCTCCTCCTCCTCGTCTTCTTCTTCTTCTTCTTCTTCTTCTTCTTCTTCTTCTTCTTCTTCTTCTTCTTCTTCTTCTTCTTCTTCTTCTTCTTCTTCTTCTTCTTC
>JAJOOS010001370.1:0-42353 GCA_029582725.1 Solanum chiquidenum | reverse complement strand
GTTGGTCCATAATATTCCCTTTGTCCCTAGTTACTTGTCCACTTTACCTTTTATAGTTGTCCCTAATTACTTGTCCATTTTGACAAATCAAGAAAGAACAATTTTTTTTACCTATTATATCCTCAATTAAATGACTAATTACTTTGAAAAATGTAGGAACTTTTCATCCACTTCATAATTAATAGAGGTAAAATGGTAAACGTACTATGTCATTAATTGTTTTCTTAATAGGTGTGTCAATCCAAAAGTGGACAAGTAATTAGGGACATAGGGAGTACTTGTCATTTCATAAAATCAATGCATCAATTACCATATTGTTCCTTTTTTACCCTTGTGAGTTATTAGCCTTGAAAATATACATTTGATCAACTTAGAAAAGCTAAGTAAATGATTCATGTTCATTGATTAAATTAATTAATCAAAATAAATTAATTCATATTCATTGATTGAAAACTTGAGTTCCAAAAAAAAAAAAAAGGGCAGAAGAGTAAAGTTACATCATTTTTTAATGCGAGTGCAAAGTAAAAATGTGACATATAAAATGGGACGAAAGGAGGTAGTACATACTTTAAAATTCTTAAATGAATGATTAATGAAGAATTGAAGAGGGACATTAATGATTAATCAACAATTAATGTTTTTTGGATCAAACAACTTTAATTTAATAAAAAAAAAATTATGGGAAAACAACTTTAATCAAACAAGTAGCATGCATAACAAAGTTTCACAATAATTCAACTAAGAAATTGAAGTAAATATCTATTATAATAAGCTTAGCAGTCGGTCAATTGGTACACGGGATAAAATAAGATTTCACATTTTATATGGAGTAGCTAGTAATTTCATCTTTTTAGTATAAATAAAGAGATAAAATAATTCTGAGATTAATTAATATTTTAAATTAAATATGAGATAAAGTTAATTTTAAATTTTTTATTTCGAAATGGAAAAAAGGATAAATATATTCCTGAACTATCGTAAATGGTATGCAGATATCCTCCGTTATACTTTTGGGACATTGGTGCCTCTGCCGTCCAAAAACTAGAGCATATATACCCTTTATACTAACTGACATACACGTGTCATAATCTTATCCATCGACCCGACATTTATAAAATATCGGATCGGCGGATAAAATTGTGCCACGTGTCTCTATTTAGTCTTTCGTTAGAGTGAAGGGCATATATGCTCTAGTTTTTGGACGACCGGGGTACCAATATCCCAAAAATATGACGGAGGGTATCTGAATATCATTTACGATAATTTAAGGATATATTTATCCTTTTTCCCTTTTGAAATTGATATTCTTTCTTATCTTACGTGCCAAACTACATTTTACTAAATTATTTTTAAATATTTTGTATTTTCTGGCTTTTTTTTTGTTGGGTGTGGGGTGGGGGGTTCATCTAGTCTCCAATACTCATATTAAAGCTCCGAATAAATTCAAATTGCTTACTTCATGATTGAGATGAAAGAGGTTTTTGGAATATATCAGCAGGTTCTGCGTATTCAAGTTGGTTGAACACTATTTTGGCAGAAATATTCCATTTAGTTCAGTTTACTATTGAATATATATCATCTTAATTTGTTTGCTTTTTGTCTTCAGCAGCCAATTTTAAAATTTCAAGGTTATAGTAATTAAATAGAATTGTTTCACGGTTCAATGTGTGTAATTTGCTTTTTTAAAATAAAAATAAAAATAACTCTCTCCGTTCACTTTTTCTAGCCACATTTGACATTTTAAAAGTTAAATTTTATGAATTTTGATTAATATTTTAAGATATTTATTTTTTGTAAAAATTACATAAATTTTATAGTGCTAAGAGTTAATTACATTTTATCCTTATTCTTTCCCCAATTACAAAAATCCCTTAAAATTATAAAATCTCGGATACATTAGGAAACATGTGGATACATAGCTCACAGATTGTGAATGATACATTACTTAATGAGAGAAATATATCCTAGAGGGGATAGGGATGTACCCGAGAGGGGGTTTTTGTAACATTTTTAAATGGTAGAAATTTTAGAGATTATGGTATGATAAAATGTATTTATGTATCTTTTCCATATTTATTACCAAATTAATATAAAAAGTATTGAAATTTAGTATCGTTTTCAAATATCTAAATTTAAAATTTATAAAATATTAAATTACTATAATTCAATTTAGCTCCAAAAATCAGTTATATTAACTCCCGTAAAATAAAATGTAATAATTAAAAACAAAAAATTTCTTATTTAAATTACGTAGGAAGGCTTAACATTTAAAATTAATTAGAATTTTATCTTGATATAAATCATTTCTTATTTGACCTATGTAGCATAAGGTCAACTTTGGGTTTTTGAAATTGGAGCAGTAAGAATTGGTGAGTCAAAGTTTTAAGACAAATTGATTGAATTTTTAATTAATTTACTCCTCAAATAGAACAAAAGAAAACCATCCGGGAGATCAGGGTTCAAATTCAACTATTAAAAAGAAAAAAATCACTATCAATGAATATGATACAACGATTCTTAATAGAAAACGTTTACTTCAAATAAAATTATATGCAATATAAATTTAAAATAATCCAATTTCAATACGTGTATCAAACACCAAATATGAGAAAAATGAAATCCATTTCCCATTCATAAAGTTAATTTGATTACATTAGACTGCTATATAAAACTTATCAATCAGTTACTTGATTCATGCATTAATTGAATATTAATTACTATATTTTTATATTTCTTGACATGTAAATTAAAACACATATAAGTCAATACCTCTTTTTCACCTGCCTCCTTTTATATTTTCATAAAACAATATTGACAATTATAAAAACGTGCATACACTGTATAAGAACTCTTCTTTTGATATTCAATAATAGCTATAAATAATCATCGACTTTTGAAAAAGAACAGAAAAATGCAGGGGCAAAGTCAAGAGAAAACAAGATATTCGTTTGATAGAAAATTATATTGTATTCATTGAAAAGTCGATCATGTTATAGAATACATACAAATGTACAAACATATGATCCGTTATGTGATTTTTTTTATTTTTTGTATAGTGACTATCATTCGATGTGAACCATATAAATTTATTTATATGCGATTACTCTTAAATCACAGATGAAATGTAATATGTTCTAGACAAATTTGAGATAATGAACCCGATTGAGAAGAGATTAACATGGAATCGTTACATGATTATAAAACTATTACTATTATAATTAGTTTTTTTTTGGCTATAAAACTTATGAAAAAATTATTAAGTAAAAGCATAAATTAAGTTCTTACCAAATTTAGTTAGAGAGACTAAAAACGTTTTCTGTCCCATTAAAGAATTTAAACTCCCTTTTTTTCTTTAACTTAAAGTGAGATTTTCTATTTTAGTCAAAATAATTAAATTAAAATAAACAATCTAACAAATTTAGAGTTCGCAACAAATTTTAAATTGATAATAATAAAATATGGAGAAACATAATATTGATAAATAATATGAGTATAAATTTGTTTATTCTCTTGATTCTTCTCTCTTTCATGATACGATGGATGTTAGTAAATATCATATTTCTTGAACTAGATTAATTTGGATTTACTCTCCATAAAATGATTTTAGAAACCTTCTTGACATATTCGATTATCAAGAAGAATTCAGTCATATCTTGATCTTTTAATGAATATCTCCAAAATTTATGAAATATTTGAGATATATAATTTCTTTGCGAATATCTAAGAATTTATATGGTATTTAAGATCTTCTTTAAGAAAATATAATATTCTTTATAGAATAGCTTTCAAAAATTATAACTAAAATTCGATACATTTTATAAAATTCTAATTAAAATTGAACACGTCTAATAGTTCGTTTGCATTTTTAGATAGAGATTCATTTTTCTTGCAAATCAATCCATATATTTTATATAATATAGTAAACGTATTCAATCTCAATTTGAATTCCTTAATCAATATTCCACATACATCCAATTCAGAAATTGCCACGAACTTGCTATTTTCTTATATTTATTATTTTTCTGTTTTTGTACTTATTGCAATAAATAAAACACAATATGTAGACCACTATTTAAATATGTGGTCATAAGTTGCAAAAAACTACATCCAATTTTTGACTGGTCAATAATTGAATTATTAGGTTACAAACATATACTTTTTGTCTCAATTTATGTGATATATTTCATTTTCCAAGAGTCAAACAATTTAAGTTTGATCAAGAATTTGTGTTGAAATTTTCATTTTTTTAAAAATAAAATTTATATATTTGTAAATTACGTAAAAATTACTATAAGTCACAGTAATTGACAATTTCAAAATATTAAATAGATATATAAAAAAATTTAAAGTAAAAAATAGTCTTGTTTGAATTTTGAAATCCGAAATGTAACGCATAAATTGAGACAGAGAAAGTATAGGATAATAACAAATTCAGTATCATCATAAGCGAAGTTCAGAAAAGATGATTCATATGCAATTTTATTTTGATCTCGTAAAAATAGAAATGGTTTTTACGATAAACTTCATTCAAATAAAATATATCAAAATCAATATGAAAAAAAATAAAAAAATAAAAAGGTCATATAACAAATAATAGTAACAATAAATAATACGATAATTGAAACTATGATTCCGCATATAAACAACTATCATGTTTGTATTTAAGCATTGTCTATTTTTTCTTATCACTATTATATATATTAATAATAGTGATAAGAAAAACAAACAATGCTCGAATATGAACATGCTTGGTAATGGTTTATACGTGGAATCATAGTTTGAGACTAATATTATAAACAACAATAATAACAATACATATCGGGTGAAATTCTATTAAATAGAGTTTAAAAAGAATAAAGTATACGTAGATTTTATCACTTCTTAAAAATTGTAGAAACATTATTTCTGAAAGATCCTTGTCTCAAGTGCATCAAATTCAAATAATAATAAAAAAACAATGACGAAAACATCCTCATTAATAAGAAAAGCAATGTAAAATCTAAAAAAATAATTATTATTATTATAACACAATACACATTATATAATACTGCGATAAACACTAACAAATCTAAATCTAGGCATGGCATGGGAACACTTTACCCCTAAAGGACATAGGACAATAATGTGTTGAAAAAGTTATAGTAGTAAAGTTTTTTATTGGGATAAGAGTCTGAAAAATACCTTAACTTTGATTGAATTTGTTGTTGCGATACTAAACTTTCATGAGGACCTATTACCTTCCTAGACTATTTAATAGTGTATTTTTTACCCCCTAAACTATTTAATAGTGTATTTTAAAGGTATATATGTTCCCACGTGGACACATTACTATTTATAATTTTGCATTATTTTTTATGTCCACGTGGACAAATATATATGTTTAAAATACGGTATTAAATAGTCTAGGGAGGTAATAGGTCCTCATGAAAGTTTAGTATCGCAACAGCAAATTCGACCAAAGTTGAGATATTTTTTAGACTCTTATCCCTTTTTTATATATATTCAAATAAAGTGAAAGAGGTTATTAACTTTCTATAAACACCCAATTCTTGATCTTTTTACTGAAAAATACTACAATTTTAGCCGAAATAATTGTTACGATATCAAACTTTATGGAGGACCTTTTACCCCTGCACTATTTAATATTGTATTTAAAAGGTATATATGTGCCCACGTGGACACATTATTATTTATAATTATACAATATTTATGATGTCCATGTGGACATATATGTACTTTAAAATACACTATTAAATTGTGTAAGGGGTAAAAGGTCATTTCCAAAATTTGATATTGTTACTACAATTTCGATCAAAATTCAGATATATTTCAGACTCTTTTCCTTTTTAAGAACCAAATAATTGTTATGAGACAAAATAGTGTGTATCACATGCTGTCGGGGTTGGTTCAGTATCTCATATATTTCTTCATGTTTAATTCAAAAAATTAAAAATTATTAATAATAGGGAATGTTTTTTTTTTTGTTAATTAGCTTTGTGCGATGTAAAGTTGTATTATTAATAATAATATATAGGATATTAGATGAGAAATTGGGCAGCACCACGTGGCATATATTTGTCCACTTTATATTTAAACGGACAAATGCAGATATCAAATACTATTAAATAAGAGAAAAGTATTAAAAAATTTCTAAATTTGACGCGAATTATTAGTTTCATTCTCAAATTGTTGAAAGTTTTAAAAATAAATCTTTACTTGATTAACTAAATTTAAGTAGACCTCCGATCTTACAATATGAGTGAAATACACCTCCAAATTCTCATCAAGTTTAGAGGTATTTTAACACTGCTCTCATTTTTTATTAAGAGTCAAATGCTTCGTCATGTGGCAGATCGGAGGAGTGTCAGGGGTTTATCTAAGTTTAATTAGTCAATTAAAATGATATTTTTAATGTATCAATAATTCAGAGACAAAACTAATAATTTCTGTTACAGATATTTCCAATACTTCTATCTCAAAAAAAATCAAATCCACTTGAACAATGGAACTTAAAATACAATTCATTTTAGCTCAAAGTTCTAACCGCACATATTTATGTCATTACGTTATATAAGATAAATATAGGTGATTTCTGGTTAGTTATGGGCACAAGGAGGCAAGGCATAGTAAGTTACTTCTTCTTTTTTTGCTGGTTAAATACTAAGTTTAACCTAATATAACAGTAATCAAATTAAATTTAAAAATTCATTAATAGTATAATTTATTTTATTAGACAATCAAAACATATATTTTTTTCTATTTCAATTTATTTATTTGATTTTAATTTAATACAAAACTTTTTTTAAAATTTTATTGTCTTATATTAAAGATACGAATAATATATTGACAAAGCAATTTTTTTTTTTGTCTATTTCATAAACTGCTAAGTTGTTACATGTGCCTCAATTAATTTATGCCCCCACTCTTGACAAAAATAAATAAATAAAAAATCCCCCCCCCACACCAGTAAAAAGAAAACTGTTTCAGAAATAATTCTATGAATGTGTTCCGTACAGAAGAATCTTTTAATTTTTTTCCATTTACTTGATTAAATATTTTACAAAAAAATATTTTTTAAGAAAATAAATTTATCAAAAATGAGGAGCATGACTTTTCAAATGAAAGTAAAAAATAAATTAAATTAGTAACTTAATAAAATGAAAGTAGAAAAAATAAATTGAATTAGTAACGTATCATATAGATTGTGTACTCCTTTCCTTCAACACATTTCATTTTCATCCGCACACCCTTGCCCTTTGTTCCCACCAATGGCAAAGAGAGGGATTTGGCAAATAGTATACAAATTTTCTTCTCAATTATGTTAAGAATGTTACAAAATTAAATATACATTTATAATAACACTCTCTTTATTTTATATTATGTGAATTTATGAACATTTTTTCATTGTTTAAAATAATTGAATTGCTTAAAGTGCAAGATGAATGTTTGAAATTTCTTTAATGAAATTTGATATTTTTTAAGAGATAAATTGCACTACTTACAAAAATTTATTTATGATAAAGGAACAATAGTGGAAAATATTGTTTAAATTATGTTCTTAAATGCTTTTCTTAATAAATGTCCATTGACTCACAAATTCAGTTAATATGTAATATGTAAAGTAATATTTAACTTATGTACACCACATAATTGGTGAATAATGCACTAGACCATCTTTCGCTTACACTTTGTTTGGATGGTTGTTACGTATTATTTCATAATGTATCATATTGTATTGTATTGTACTGTAATGTTTTAATGAATACAATGTTTGTATAGACGGTATCATTCTTCGTCATTACATGATATTACTTATTCATAATTTGAATGGTAAATCTATAATAAAAGTAGGGTACGAGGTAAAACTACTATGAAAAGGTAGGGTAAAAAATGAAATATAATTATTAAATATAAATAAAAATAAAATGAGAAAAAAATATTAAGGTATCAATCCGATCACACCAAATCAATTGTTATACAAAATAGGTCTTTTCGTCGTTATATAGATTTAAACGATACGATTCAATATAATTTAAATAACAATCAAAACAAACATTATATTTAAACTAACAATACAATATAATACAACAAGGTGTTAAAGGTGGTTCCACCCATGATTTCCACTCCTATCGCTTTTCACCCCAATTTTTATACTCCCTCCGTTAAAAAAAAATGACATAGTTTGACTTTGATGAGTTTAAGAAAAGAAATAAGACTTTTTAATCTTGTGGTTCTAAATTAAAGTTATGTCAAATGTATTAAAATGCTCTTTAATTTTGTGGCCTTAAATATGTCACGTGGAAAATTGAAATATCAAAAAAGGAAAGGGATCATTCTATTCGAAACATACTAAAAAAGAGATTGAGTCTTTTTTTTTAAACAAAGGGAATAATACATATCTAAATTATAAATTAATGTTTTTAAGCCAGTAATTTTTACTTACCTAACGAACACCAAAAAAGAAAAAAATTAAGTAAGAAATTTACTTATTTTCCTAAAATACATTTTTAATAAAACATCAGACTCCAAAAAAAAAAAAAAAAAAAAAAATCTTTTTAGTTCCAAAATGATTCTCTACCATTCTTGTAATGTCCTAATATAAATATGTCGCAGCAACTTTCTTTAAGCCAAAAAATTTTTCTTGGCGTTCAAATTGTTCATTAGGGAAAAAACCCAACTTTTATTAGTTGAAAAAAATATTGAATTTTGGATTATGGCTACAAAAGGCTTTGTGATTTATCTATTAGCAGGCTTTTCTGTGGCAATTCTATCAGTTTTCTTTGTGCAGAACTTCAAAAATGGTGATTTTGAGCCAAAATTGTATCAAAGTTCTAATCTTTTGCAACGACCCGTTGGATCTGAAGACAAAGTTTGGCCGGTAAATAATGTTTCTTGTTATAATATTATCAAAGTTTTAATCTTTCTTGTTATAATGTTATCAAGCAAAGCGAAGCATGATATTTAAGTGGAGAAGGATAGAGGAGTGAACCCATTATCCACCGAGTTTAGAAGGTTGTGATTGGTTTAAACGGCGGGTCACATACGAATTTCTCGGTTATCAAAAAAAATGTTATCAAAGTTACAATCTTTCTTGTTTTTTCATTGTCATGTTTCTTTGCTTTTGTTTCATGTGCTGTATATATATGTGGAGCAAAACAGTTACCTTTAATGGTGTTTTGGTTTCTTTTTTCTTGTTTTTCATTGTAATGTGCTGTAGAGATATGGAGTAAAACAGGGGTGTTGAGTTTACCTCAAATGGTGTTTGGATTTTTGGTTTTTCTTTTTCTTGTTGTTTTTCTTTGTAATGGGCTTCTAGAGATATAGAGCAAAAAAGGGTCTTGAGTTTGCCTAAAATGGTGTTTGTTTTTTGTTTTTATGGTTTTTCTTTGTCTATTTGTTCTCATGTGGTGTTAAGATATGGAGCAAAAAAGGTTCATGAGTTTACTCCAAATGGTGTTGTTTTTTTGGTTTTTTTCTTGAATTTAACTTAAATGGTGTTTGATTTATGATTTTCCTTGAGTTTACCTTAAATGATATTTGGTTTATGATTTTTTTGATTTTTTTCTTGTTTCTGTAATGACTTTTGTTGGTGATGGTGTGTGACAGGAATTGGAGTTTAGTTGGAGGATTGTTTTGGCAACTGTGATAGGATTTTTGGGGTCAGCTTGTGGTACTGTGGGTGGTGTTGGTGGAGGTGGCATTTTTGTTCCTATGCTTACTTTGCTTCTTGGATTTGATACCAAGTCTGCTGCTGCTATTTCCAAATGTAAGCATTTTTTTTTTCATTTTGCATTTCATATATAGATAAGAAGATTAATATTCATTGGAACTTGTGCTGGTGAAATATGTTGAGAATTGTGCAAGCTTTAGAAATAAAGTTACTTGGATTATCACCCAATCCTTGGTAGGTAAATTACTCAGATACTTGTGCTGGTGGAAACTAATAGATACCTCATGAAATTGTTGAGGTACATCCTAATCAGTCCTGATACCACCATCAAAAAACGGCAGCCCGTGCACATAGCTTTTGCTATGTGCGGGGTCAGGGGAAAGGGCTGGACCACAAGGGTCTATTCTATGCAGCCTTGATGGATCCATAGCTTGAACTTGTGACCTCTAGGTCACATGTCGGCAACTTTACCGGTTACACGTAGGCTCCCCTTCTCCTGATAACCACTATCATTTAAAAAAAATTACTTGGATGAGTCAAAAGTCAAAAAAAGATATAGCTGGACCTGGTGGAGATCTTATTTGTCTTTTTGCTTTTATAGTATCTTTTGTTATGTTAGAAAGTTGATTTGCTTTTTTACAGGTATGATAATGGGGGCATCAGCATCATCAGTTTGGTACAATTTGAGGGTACCACATCCATGCAGAGAAGCACCTATTCTTGATTATGATCTGGCTCTATTGTTTCAGCCCATGCTCATGTTAGGCATCACAGTTGGTGTTTCTCTCAGTGTTGTTTTCCCCTACTGGCTCATCACTGTACTCATCATCATCCTCTTCATGGGTAAAAACAATCATATCGAACTATTTTTTTCGTTCACCAGGATTAGTTTTATTAATGATTGCTTAAAATGTTATTGTTTGGTTATAGGGACTTCATCAAGATCATTTTTTAAGGCCATTGAGATGTGGAAAGAAGAAACCATTCTCAAGGTTAGCTCTACTAATCCTATCATTTTTCTCTCAAGTGTACTTAACATATATTTGATGGTAAACTAAGTTTTTTATCTTTGTCATTTTTTTGGGAACTTGCAGAAATCGATGAAAGAAGTTCCAGTTAATTCACATGGTGAACGTATGTCATCGAAAAACTAAATACCTCTCTCGTTTTTTTAACTATGTAGAAGTAACTACTGATTTGATCCTTGTTTAAATTAGGCTAATATTTGTTAGTTTTACTTGCATTCTTTCAGTTGTTATTGATACAGTTTATGAGCCATTGGTCCCTAAGGAGGAGAAAACCGCACTTGTGAGTTAATTTACCATATCAAATGGATCAAATTTATCCGTTTTCTTTCTTGGCTCCCCTTTTTAAGCTTATCTGGTTGATTTTAACGGTCTAATTCTGGTTATCTCACAGGAAATTTTCAAGCTCAACCTTAATTTGAAGAGAATTTTGGTGCTCTTTATAGTATGGTTCGTGTTTCTGCTTCTTCAAGTGTTCAAGGCAAGTGAATTCTTGAATATACTTGTTTCGTTTTTTAATGTGCCAACAAATAACTTCTCCGTTAAACGTTCCTTGCTATGCACCTAATTTAACTCTTTTTTGACATGTTTACAGAATGATCTAGTGGCTTGTACTCCATTGTACTGGGTGCTCAACTTAATACAGGTACATGAACATCTTTCATATCAAACACTACTTTTTATAATTCTATTATCTCAAGTATTCGCTATGATTATTATGTATGCAAACGTTTGCCTTTTTTTTTTTATGTATTTACGAATGTCGTGCTACTTTGGCACTTACAATATCCTGTCGTGTATTTGAGTCATATCGGTAGTATTATCTTTGTATGGTGAGGTTGAGTTTTATTGAATGCATTTGTGTTTTCAGTTTCCCGCAGCACTGGCGGTGTTCGGATATGAATGTGTGAAATTGTACAAGGAGAGCAAGAAGAGGAGACTAGAAGGGAACCGAGAGTCAATATGTGAGGCTGACATTCAATGGACTGCCACAAACCTTATATTTTGTGCGCTTTGTGGTATATTGGGAGGCACTGTTGGAGGATTGCTCGGATCTGGTGGTGGATTCATTCTTGGCCCTCTCCTTCTTGAGATTGGAGTTATCCCTCAGGTATGGCCATCCTCATTTTTTCGTATCTCGATTAGGATCTCCTATTTTGGATGATGAAGATCCGTATAGCTGACCTCAACTTACTTGGGATATTCAATTTGCATATTTTCCTCATTGGAATTTGATTAGGTCGAGCGGCATAGTTTTTGAGAAGTCAACACATGAACATACTTCGTTAATTAGCGCACGTGGTGGCACCTCTGTCTCTTCCTCTTTAAAAATTAGTCATTTCTTCTAAACTTTACTGCGATTTAAGTCCATTAGGTGTGGCGGGGGACATTTGAGTAGAAAATAGAGAGGGGTTGGTAGGGGGGCCTTATAACTTCCGACAACTTGAGTAATGTGAAAGAGTTCATTTTCAAAATAACAAATACTTTGCTATAAATATTGCTGTTCCAAAATTGACAAAAAAGACCTATTTTTTCACTTCTACAGGTAGCTAGTGCGACAGCGACATTTGTGATGATGTTCTCGTCATCTTTATCAGTTGTGGAGTTTTATCTCCTCAAGAGATTCCCAATTCCTTACGGTATATTCTTAGTCTTAATAAGTTTCTTAAGATTTCGACATAAAACTTCTGCATCATTTGCAACATTATCCCTCACTAAACTCCTATTGCAGCTCTATACCTCATGAGTGTATCTATTCTTGCTGGATTTTGGGGACAATGCTTCATTAGAAAACTTATCGCGATTTTAAAGCGAGCATCAATCATTGTGTTCATACTCTCTGGTGTCATATTCGCCAGCGCTCTCACAATGGGTAAGTTGATAAACTATTATACAAAAGTTCAAACTGCCATAAAATCTTGAAAAAAAGAAAAGACTGAATTTCCCCCCCTATCTTTTGTTAATGTGGCGATGGTTTCAGGGGTGATTGGCATAGAGAAGAGCATTCGTATGATCCACAATCACGAGTTCATGGGGTTCTTGGATTTCTGCAGCAGTCAGTAATTCTGTATTTCGACTAGAAAATTATTGGTGAACAAGAATATATACATGAAAAGAGCAGCAGCAGCAGCAGCAGAATAAGAGTTGTTGGCCAATGCCTAATTGACCAACCATTTGAAGAAGTCATATTCATAAAACAAAGTATAGCATATCATCGAAAAACGGGTAATTTACTTGTGTGTTAGCTAGCGCTAACACCAGCATCAACCATTTTTCTTACATTTCCTTTTAGAGTTGTCATACAGAGTAAGATGTTAGTGTGACTATTGTCTGTGAGTTAGCTAGCGCTAACGCCAGCTAGAGCCACACCTATTTTTCCATTTATTTGCTGTAAAATCGTGTGCCTAGGTTCTCTATGGCTGTGACTGGGTGTTAGCTAGCGCTAACGCCAGTGCATTGTTTACATTTGCTTTATTTTTGTGTTATTGAACTGGTTCTGTCTGAGGGTTAGCTAGCGCTAACGCCAACAGAGTCATCATCCTCCACCACCACCACCACCATTTGTATTTTTACCATGTTATGTTGGTCACTTGATGTGGAATGAAGTTTATGATTCTTTCTACTATTTATCATACAATAGACTTAATATGGTCCGACCCCTCTCTAGACTCTCCATAGCCATCGTTTTATGTGTTATTTATTCATTTTTAGTTTTTAAAAGTCATTGTTGGTGACGGAAGATGACTCTCTTCAATTATTCTTGGGATGAGAAGGAGTAGATGTTGTTTCATTTTTGTTAATTCATTTCTAGTTTACACGTCTTCTCATAGCAATAGCTTAGTGCAATAGGCAAGAAAACCTAAAATATATTTGAAGTACCTATGTAATGAAAATAATGTAATTTGCTTGTGGATTAAGGTATTGTTATTGTATTCAAAACATGTCATCACCATGTAATTTTAAAAATGAAAGGGATCTTGTGTTAATCCTGTTGTTGAGGTTTTGAGATTTTATCAAATTATAGGATCTGAAATAGAATATAATTTTAAATTTTTGGTCAACATCACAAATATTATTAAACAAAATGTGGCCAATATTTTAATGCTTGTTGTCTTTTATCCCTGTGGATTTTCATTCACCCAAAAAGACCACAATTATTCTAATATAATAATATCCCATGCGAATGAGATAAAGGTGATGCTTGCTTGTTTCCCCTCAAAGCCTTCCAATATTACGTACTTGTTTTGAAGCTCGACTAATTAAATTCATGCTGAGAAATTTGACTTTAGAAGATAAATGTGATTTCATTCTCGAATCTCATTAAATTCAAGATCTTTAACGGAAGATGGATGAATACTTAACAATTACCATTCTACTACAATTTTTGATAGTACAATAGACGTTTTGTCTTCTTCTTCTTCTTTTTTTTTTTTAAGTTTTTCACATGGTGTTCGAAACTCACTTTGGAGGATAATAGCTCATATGAAAGGTCACTCAATTCACAAGTTTCAAAATCAAGATTTTTTATCAAGAAGGAATGAGTATTTACCAGTCTACCGTGAAATTGAGAGTCTATCGAAAACAAACTTTCTATCTCCACGAGTTAGAAGTAAGATTTGCATACAACCTATCATTTCCAAACTCTATTTGTGGGATTACCTTGGGTATATAGTTGTTGAGTACTTATCGCCTCACACACCACAAATTTTGGTGGTACAATAATTGTTTTTTTTTTTAATCTGATGTTCGATATCTGCAACTATATGTTATCTGAATTCGCATAAAAAAGTTCTATTTTGTAGAATAATATACTCGCTATAAAAGATAACTCTATTTTTAAGGCTTGAACTCAAATCCTCTGATTAAAAATAAAGAAATATCTACGAACCATCACAAACTAATAATCTCAAAAATTCCATAAAGAGATCGAAATCTCAAAAACTCCACCACAAATTCATGGGTTATTCATAAAGAGATCAAACTCAAATCATCTTAATTCGAGAAATACACTACTAACGGCCCTCTAATTATGAAAATCAAGTCCAAATCATCATAGTTCGAGAAATACGTCACTAACGACCCTCAAATTATAGAAATCAAGTCAATATCATCCAGGTTCAAAAATACGCCACTAACGGCCCTCGTATCATGGATAAGTATCTTATGAGAGAAGAATCAAGAGAGAAACAGATTTGTACCCGCAATATTCATCAATAAAATTATGTTTCTTCATATAAAAAAAAAATAAAAAAATCACAGACTAATTTGATGGTGCAATAATTGCTTTGTCCTTTGATAACAACTTGTATAACGTGAAGCATCACATGTACCGTTCGTCGTCCATCGTCTTATTTGGGACAACTCATTTAATGATGAAATAATCGGAGATCGATATAAATAGATATTTAAATTTAATCTTAATTAATAAATAAATATTCTAACTTTGAAAGTGCACATCTAAATATCAAATTTGCCTGCTTACGTCACATTTTCTTTTGTGAACGTACATCCGCAAATCCTATATAAACGTGAAATACTTTGCTCATCCAACAGACGGAGACAATGAATTTGGAATAACCTTTTCTTTTTTTTTGGCAAGTCTCTTTTCTTCTATTTTGTTCTTTGTTTTCCCACTTGTGTAGAGCTAGTGGAAGAAATTTTATTTAGTAAAAAATTAGTAATTTATGTGATAATTGAACACACACATATATAGACCATGAAATTCATTAATTAATGCAATAATGACATATGAACAAAAAGATTCCTCTAGAAAATTGACATTTTCAACTTTGTTGCTTCAAGTGGGTTCCAAGATTAATAATGTTCTAATTAACTAACTAAGTACCCCTTGACTCGACATCATGTTGTTAAGTGCCAATTAGTTCTAATTAATAACCACAAGTCATGGTGATTATAATTATAATTTTGGCTTAATGACTTGTAGTTCAACAACTATGCTTTCAATTGGTTCACATATTTTTTATTATTATTATTCAAATTATATATAATTTGTCAATGAAAGTAATGGGAGCTTAATCTGTTGTTCTATTTTTCTACTTAAATCATCATCATCTATATGTTTAAACACAATTCGAAGCCGATTAAGTTGACTATCAATTATTCCCTTTTTTAACTTCGAACAATTATATGATGATAATTTAAGAAGAAAAAAAGAACAATTGATAATTAAAATGTGAAATTTACAAAACAAGGAACAATTCAAATATATTTTTGACCTTTTAATCTACTATTATGTATCTTCTATGATAATTTAAAACAGCAAAAATAAGGTGGGAAAAATGTGTCATTTATATTTTTGTTGGTAGGTGTTCTAAATACCTATAATCGAATCGTTCTGGTGCTGCGCTATTGCACCTGCTAGAAAGAACAGTTAGAACTACCATTAGCTAGGATTCAACCTATACTTTCAAATCGATGCAAGGCTTGAACAGACGGGAAGAGAGGGCTAAGGAAGACTTCCTTTTAAACATAAAATCGCGCAACCAGATAGGTGTAAATTGAATAAATGGTGCAAGCAAGAAAACAGAACAGCTGTGAACAAATATACTCTTTCTATTAAAATGCTCGCGATAAGCATTGTATCGAAATCATTTATGAATTTTTTTATGTAAACATAACAAGGATTCAAGAGCTAAGTGTGCTATAGTTGTCTCCTTACCTGTACATGGTCCAATGAATTGATAAATTGCTTTCAGCTTTAAGAAATGGTCTGGACCGCGAAAATCTGCAGTGTCCTTTGCATGCTTGTTCTGGAGCAGCTCACATATTTGGTCCCCGCGGACACCTTTTCACTCGCACATTCACCTAATAGTATCCTTGTGGTGGAACCATGACATTCGTTCAATGACAAGATGATTGAATAGCAGAAGTGCTACTTAGTAGTAGAAACTCGAAAAAACACACAAAGAGGGGACCAGTCCCCCCACACACACCTACCTTTTTCACTTTAACATTTACCTTGTAACATCTTCATTGGGAAGCCATGGAGTTCATTCAATGAGAAGATGATTGAATAGCAGAAGTGCTACTAAGTACTAGAAACTCGAAGAGACACACAAAGAGGGGATGACTCTTTTATATTGGTCCCCACACACACGACACTTTCACACTTACCTAAGTAGTATCCTCATTTGTGAAACCATGGGATTCGTTCAATGAGAAGATGATTGCATAGCGCAGGTGCTACTTAGTAGTAGAAATTTGGAGAGACAAGAAAGAGAGGAGACTCTTTTATTATACCTGATAACTCTAGGATGAGTAGTAGGTCCCTTGGTTTTGGCAAGAAGAGTTACATGGTTCCCTATGCTAATGAATCGTAGAGTACGCTGTCAAACATCATCTTGGAGAAAGATGATGTAAAGGCATGTTCATACTATGGTATATGGATTGGACATCTATTTGAGACGAAGTGGTTAAAACCTATATTTGCTTGGACTCTCCAAATATGTTGTCGTGTCTGTGTTGGATCCTCCAGAAATGCACTACTTTTGAGGGATCCGACATGCACCCATTGGCAATCTTGAAGAGTCCGAGCAACATAGGTTAAAACCTAAAACTGCCAAGTATCAGAATTTGACTGAGTAGCTTCTGAAATTTTTTATGTTCTTATTGATAGTTATTTTCCCAATTCCAACCTCCATTGCCTCCCTCTCTTCTTCATTCTGTTTCTTGGTTTGCTCAGAGTTTAGAGCATCAACGGCTTTAGATTGTGCATCAGGCAAGGAAAGTTCCAACAGGCGTGGACCTGCATTGATCCACGGATGAAGAAGGCACTGTGCTGCAGTAGGCCGTTTCTCTGGGACAAAATCAAGTATTGGGACCAGAAAATCAGACAAGTCCTTTGCGTCTTGCTCGCTGAATTCATATTTCTCAACTAGAACCTTCTTTAAGGGCCAAAAGCGCAACCGTCTGATGTGCCTCAAATCACCATGTCTATTGAATAAATCACGTGAATAACGACCACCCAAGGCAATCTGAAAACAACATAGCAAACTTTATAAAACTACAAAAGGACAAAAAACATAATTCAAAGTTGGAAGTGATTACACGAATTTTCTTACTTTTCGTGGCATCATTCCTAGAAGCTCCATCATCAGTGCTAAGTGATCCTGCAAAGATTAGGTTACCCTTTAAATTTTATAACCATAAAAGATTAGGTTAAAATATGTTCTTCTTGCGTTGCTTCACCAAGTATGTATAGTTAGATGGTCCCAGACCTGGTTAAAGAAGTGTCCCGACTTACAAATCGTCTAACTATGATGCATACTTCTTTTATATAGCTGATCCGATCCCATTTAACTTGGCCATGAAATATAGTTGATTGATTGGTTGAAAAGATTAGGTTAAAATAGAGCAAAACATAACAGAAGCAAGAATTTGCAACGACTTTATATGTACACCTCCCATTTCTTGCTTGGCAACTAGAAGTATTTTCAATATCAGCCCAAGTGCATAATAGTATTCTAGCCCTTTGTTCATCGAACAAAGAGGATATGAAATTCCACAAGATATGTTTTTTTCTCTCAACAGTGATTAAAACTTGAATCCAGCATTCTGTTCAAATTAACAGGGTTCACTTCGCAGGAAAAAATAAAAGCATTGACAATCAAGAGTGGAATAACTAACACGATGATCAAAATTTTGGTGAAAAACAGAACCAAAACATCCTAAGAGAAAGATACTTACCGTGGTACGGAAAAAGAGTAAAATGATAACTTGGAAATAGTGCTCAGAACAGTATGTACTTTTTGTCCTCTAAATTTTAAATTTAAATGCAGGGAATAGCAAAACCACGTTTTCACTTTATCTTCTTCTCTTTTGGTCGATTTGTTCACATAAACCGTTGATCACCTAAATCACTTAATTGACCAACTATAAACTAAAGCATTGGATGAGCTGATAAAAGAAGATTGCTAGAGTATCAACAAAAGACGTGTGTTTTGAACTTGACATGGAGGAACTGGCCACGCCACAATTTCACTTGTAGAATTTTGGGGAGACCAAGAAGGAGTGGAATAAACTGTCCCTAGCTTAATTGTGTACTTGGCACCCAAGGGTGTGGCCTAGTGGTCAATGAAGCAGGTTGAGCACCATGACATCTTAGGTTCAATTCCCAGAAGAGACAAAACACTACGTGATTTCTTCCCATCTGCCTTGGTGGGGTTGGAGGTGACACGTACCCCGTGGAATTAGTCGAGGTGCGCGAAAGCTGGCCTAGACACCACGGTTATCCAAAAAAATAAAAAGGTTAATCTTGTACTTGTAATGTACTATATAGACTACAAGCGGTATAATAATACCCAGGATAAGTAGATGATTGTGTTCTTCCGACATTTGAACACTGTGTGCATACGAATCTTCTCCCTACTTTTCACAAATTCAGTCATCAAGAGAGACTTTTTGCTGATCTGTGTTCCAACACCAATCATTAGAATCCTTAAAGCATATTAAATTTTCTTATAAAATCTAATAGTGAAACTTTTGAGGTTGAGATGACTTGTTGAATAGAAGTTGACTTTTTATTTGACAGTAATAAATCCAATCATAGAAAAAATTTAGATAAATGTGTCATCAAGTAAAACCATTTCTACTAGGTTGCAACTCTTTACTTCAGCAATTTGACTTGAAGTAGAGAATTTATAGCATAATCAGCAAGGAAGTGGGACACTAAAACATCGTTTTATTCACAACATGTCAAAGGTTTGGGTTGGCTCAAATACTCTGTCATTGAGGTGGCCAAATTGAGTAAGGTGTGAGACCATCTCACAAATAAAATCTGCTTAAAAGTATCAGATGAAACCGAAATGGTTGACAATCGGTTATTAGCACAATTATGGGCCTAATAATGAACCTTTAGATTATGATCTATTCCATCCTACTTGAGGAGGGTTAGAGTATATCCCAATTCAGTGTATATATCATGTTAATTTCATATTGTACATAATTTTTTAAATAATCGTGCCGCAATTAAGAGTCCAATTAAATGAGTAATCTTGTTTCAAGTCAAAACATCTTATACCATGAAGTAGAATTAAGCTAGTGACTACTAGTGCTCCAAGTATGTGATGTGATGGTCGAGTTGCTTAGAAATCTCCCAGACATTTTATATAACCATGCTTGAGAACAAAATCAGATAAGTTACAAGTTACAAAAGCATCTCCAAACTAGACATATATTTACTTATAAGGAAAATAAAACGCAAGGCTAACGATAAGATTCAAGGGCCTTCTATTTAGTCGATGCTTCTGTTTCCTTTGATGGAGAGGTAGTAGTTGCTTCTCTCGTCAAGTTCACGCGAGTTCTTGGAGTGCTTTTGTAAGAAGTACCCTCCTGCTGGCGTGCTATAAAATGAAATTAGAGTGAACGTGAGGGAGGTGGGAAGCTACCACTTCTAGAATGGAAGCCTATCCTTTACTTTTTTTAGAGTGTATCAGTATTTTGAAATGAAAAAAGGTTTATGAATGAGTAATCGGAATGACAAGTGGTTAAGGTTGAGGAAATCGGAGAACAAAAAGTATAGACAGAGGCATCATAGACTTAGCAAACCACAATTTAACAGAGGCATCCTAGACTTAGCAAACCACAATTTAATGAGCTGACAGCATCTTAAAGAGAAATCACCCAATATCAAAGTCGACACAAAGTTCTCTCTCAAAGTATGCAAATTTGCGCAGAACAATAACATTAAACAAACCAAGCAGAAAATAAGGAGTAATGAAGTAATGCACCTTTACCTCATCTCTGTCAAAGTTATCACCACTGTGAGGATCAAATAACACATCGCCAGTTGCAAGCTCAAAACAAATGCATGCGAAGGACCAAAGATCTGCTGAGGTTGAATATTTTGATCCAAGGATAACTTCAGGACACCTGTACTGTCTAGTTTGAATATCATCCGTGAACTGTTTGTAAGTCCAACAAGCACTGCCAAAGTCAACAACTTTGCACTTAAGGTCGACTGCCTCCAAGAGCTTCCTCCTTGTAGAACGGCTGCCTCTCTTAGGACCCTCATATTCTTTCTTGCTGCCTTTTGCAGCATCGGCATTTGACATTCTATTAGAACTATTCAACATGTCCGAATTTGATTTTGCATTGAAAGATGACTCCGCAGAAGCTGAGCTATCTTGTCCACCCTTAGTCCCGAGAGAAGCTTCTTTTCCCACAAAACATTGAGCTGCTTGTTTGGCCTTCTGTCTAATCTTCTTATTGTGGTTCTTAGTCAAATTTCCATTTGATGTTACATAACCCTTCACAGACCCGCCATCCAGCGTGGTTATATCCTTATGACTAGAAAGTATAAGAGGTGTTCCAGATTTTCGGGGATCCTTAGACGGATCTATTGTGGAACAGAGAAGTACGTTCTCGGGTTTCAAATCGGTGTGTATGATAGAAAGCTGTCTATGCAAATAATCCAATCCCACTAGAACATGATAACAGAGCTCTTTAACCATATGAATAGGCAGTCCACGATAATCAGTATATTTAAGAAGTGTCAAGAGATTGTCACCCAAATACTCAAAAACCATACACACATGTTGCCCATTTGGACCTGAGTGCTTAAAATTATCCAGCAACTTCACAACACATTTTTTATCATCCTGATCACATTCTGCAATCTGTTTTAGAATAGTGATCTCATCCATCGCTGCTTCCGTGTAATGCTGAGCACTCTTTTGTACTTTCAATGCCACAAATTGCTGCATCATTAACAAAAATATACACATCAACTTCTTACTTCTCGGTGAGAGTAACAAACTAAAATTACTACCAACTCAGAATTCTAATCCAAGTTCTTATTCATCAGGTATTACAGAGGTTTGAGCAGGCATCCATCTTTATGCAGTTATGCACAATTAGTTAAACTTGGTGAAGAACATTTTACTCCTACATCAAGTGTCGCACACCACTTGTAGTCCACTAACAACCACCACAACCCTGTGTAATCCCACAAGTAGGGTCTAGGGAGGATGGGGTTCGCAGACCTTACCCTACCTTGGTGGGGTAGAGAGGTTGTTTACGATAGAAACCACTTGTAGTCGACTATGATTATTATTATGATGATTATCTTGAAGATGTATAACATTTAAGCTCATTTAAAAGAAACTAACTGCTAAAAACTTGATAAGCAACCTAAAGATTCAACCTTTTTTCCCATCATATATTACACATCAAAATCACAATATACAATATAAACCACAACATACCCAGTGTAAACCCACAAGTGGGGTCTAGGTAGGGTAGAGTGTACGCAGACCTTACCCCTACCTCGTAGAGATAGAGAGGTCGATAAACCCTCGACTTAAATAAGGCATGCCACACAGTTTGAAAAGGAGGGGATACAAACACGAGAGCAATAACAAGAACGACATAATGAGCATTACACAACAAACAAGAGAAAGATCAGTAACAACAACAAAATACTGCAATAATTGGAGCACAAAAAACACCAGTGATAGCTGAACTGCAATCATTGATCACCCTCCATCCTAAAACTTCCTAAAACTAGCAGATTATGCCAATTCACATGAAAGGGTTTGCTCTAAACTATGCCAAGGATGAATACAAAACAAAAGGTTCATCAGGTTCAATTCCAAGCTTCAAGCCAAAAAACACTAGGTGTCAGAGCAAGTAACATGAAATTAGTCGAAGTGCATGTAAGCAAGCCCCGGCACTACGAAAAGGGGTCATCAGAAAACTTACAGACATGAGAGTATCCCAAGCCAACCAAACAGTAGAGAAATGACCCCAACCAAGCTTACTCTGCACCACATATCTACCTTCATTAAAACTATCACCTATTCGAACAGCATGATAACCTCCCCTCCGGTAATCATCAGTACCTTCATCCTCCGAACTACAATCATCACTACTCTCCTCCACCTCCACCTCCACCTCCTCCACCGCCGCAGCATTCAGCCGCCGTTCTTGATTAAACCCCTCCATTTCCCCCCCAAATTGAATTCTGTGAATTGGGTCTATGAAAAGAATCAATTTTTCCTCTTTCTGAAGCAAATGGGGTTCACAATTCACACCAAAACTTTATAAAATCCGTTTTTTTTTTGAGGTATTAACTGATTAATTCAATTTAAAATGTTGGGGTTTTCTTCTTGGAGTTCATAGAGGACATGGGGATTTTGTGAATGTGAGTGAAAGAAGGAAAAAGATGATAGAGATAACGACGAGGAAGCAGGTGAAGCTATCTACTCTTCCATTCGTTTGCTTGTGGACTTGTTCCACATGTATACCACTGAATTCTTTACTCTCATTCTTCTATTACTTCTTTAATTAACATCTCAATTGTGTTTTCCATATGTCCTATACATAGATTTGGACACAACAATTTGACGTAAATTATTAGTTTCATCCCCGAACTATTGACAATCTTAAAAACACTCCTCTACTTGACTAACTAAACTTAGATACACCCTTGATCACCCTCAATTTGCCACAAGACATAGTAAGTGGTCTCAAACTCTTGTGTGACATGTAACTTTTAATAAAAAATCGAGAGAAGTGTTGAAAACAACCCTAAACTTGGCGAGAATTCAGGGGTGTATTTCACTCATGTTATAAGATCGAGGTGTATTTAAATTCAGTTAGTCAAGTAAAATGTGTTTTTAAAGCTGTCAATAGTTTGGAGGATGAAATTCATACCAAGTTAAAGGACGTTTTCAATAATTCTCTCTTTTAACTTTGATACGAAATTTAAAAAAATAATAAATCTTGTAATAGATTACAAAGATGTGTTTAATGTACGAAAATAACCTTTGTTTTTGTTTAAATATGTCAAGTGAAAAGTTATATGTGTCTTGAGTTAGTCTTAATAAAATGTAAGTTTCAAACCAATCTTAGGCCCTAACATTGAATTTGGGTATTTGTGATCTTCTATCAATTTTTATTTTAAGAGGTAAAATGTTTTGTGTAAGATTTATTTATCTATATATAAAATAATTATTCATTTTGAATATTGAGAAATAATTTGTCACTTAATTTCTAATTTAGCCTTTGAAAAGGTCATTTCTATGAGCAATTTTGAACAATTTTAAAGTTATTTCACTTTAACACTTCACCAACTTGGACCAAGTTTAAGATGACTTTGTGCAGCATGCTACAATGTATTATATATCAGTTGTCAATTTGTCCTTGTCACAAATTCTAAATGATAAGATTAAGTTATTTAATCCAATTTGATTTCAACATTTATATGTATTCTTATACAATACCAAAGTATTAATATACTACTACTAAAAGATTTTAAATGAGGGTTGACGATGAAACTTATCTCCATCGTCTCACTAAATGATCATATGTTATTTTAAATTCGTAGCTTATATTTACAGTTTGTCTCGATTTGATATTATACATTAACATTCCATATAAACTATCTAAATTTTTTTTACCATAGCTTACATAATCTATCAAAGGTTTCTTCATAGACTTTTGAGCAAATTAAAAATAATATGAGAAAATATTAGACCATATTCTAAAATTTTGTAAGTTATTGCAAACGTTAAATAACCTTAATTTAGTTGTATTATTGCGTATTAACATAGTATCTTATTTTTCGAATTTTACTACTATATATTGCTACATTTGCTCTGTTTATCTTGTTATTTTATCGTCATCATTTTTCTTTATATCATATTTTGTGGTCTATCAGAAACATCCCTACTACACAAGGATAAGGGTAAGGTTGTACATAACTATCCTTTTCGAACCTCATATATTAAACTACACTGAGTATGTTATGATTATTATAAGATTGAACGATATATGAATTATATTTGAATGTAACGTTGTCCTAAAAGATAATTTCCGAAGGTTAAAAATGGAATAATTGTGTACACAAGCCCATATTGAGGCCCATTAAGTTGGGCTTGAATAGTAGATCTGATATTCTTTTGGGCTTTTAAAAAACCTAACAGCAAATCCCCAATATTTAAAGTTAAGTCTCATTAGGGTTTTATTTTTCTTCCATTGAAGTACCGCACCGGAGGAGGAGCTCGCCGCCGCAGCAACAACAACAACATCAGCCATGGTGCTAAAGTAAGTTATCTTCTCTCTAAGTTGTAATTTTCAATGATATTAGCATTTTGGAGAAACCCCATTTGATAATTGTATTGCTAGAAAATTTATTTTACCATTTTCATGGAGGTGAATCAGAAGTGTTTTGAGGTTGATTCTTTCTGGGTTTTGCTAATTTGAATTTTTACTACGTGGGAAATGGTCAAAAATCGAATCTTTATTGATTTTGCTGTTGTTTTAGGGAGATTTATGGTCATGTGTAGGGTAGATTGGAGTTTATTATAGGAGGCAAAGATGTTCTTGAAACCTTATGTTGTTTGGACTCTTGGAAAATACTGCTGAGTGTGTGTTGTGTTCTCCAAACGTTAATTGGGCTTTTTACTACATGGAAAATGGTTAAAAATCAAATGTTTATTGTGTTCATCATCCTTTTTGGGAGATTTATGAACACGTGTAGGGTAGATTGGAGTCTATTGTAGGAGGAGAAGCGGTTCATGAATACCTATGTTGCTCGGACTCTTTTAAAGTATGGTTGGGTGTGTATTGGATCCTACAAAAGTTATGGGGTTTTTGATGATCCAACATGGGTGTGTCAGTATATTTGGAATGTTCAAGTAACATAGTTGAAACCCCTCTATTGGTAAAATGTAGCTTCCCTCTTCTTGGATCTTGTGTTTGGTTGTTTGGGTTTTTTCGAGGATCCGACAGGGGGGTGGCAGCATTTTTGGAAGGTCCAAGTAACATAGCTGAAACCCCTCTATTGGTAAAATGTTACTTCCACTCCTCTTGGATCTTGTGTTTGGTTATTTGAGTTTTAGTTATTTCAATTGATTAATGCATGATTAATATGAGAGAGGAGAAAATTGATGAGAAGAGGAGCACATTGGGAAATTGTTACTGTAAAGGTTTTGTCCTTCTATATTGATTCACAGAGATTACATTTGATGTGTCATTGGGAAATTGTTACTGTAAAGGATTTGTCCTTCTATATTGATTCACAAAGAGATTATATTGTTTCTCTGATTAATGTTAAGCTAGCTTAATTGCTTGGTCAAAAGGGAGATTAATGCACTGACAATTGTGTTTTAATGAGGTCCTTCTATGCCTTGTGTGATTTGATGAGCCATTGAATGTGATGTTTTTATACTCTTCGAGCTGTCTTGTAGTTCCCTCCATGTGGAATTTTAGTATACATATGTCCACTACCTTTATTTTATCGAAGAAACATCTAAAGATCTTGAGACAATGACATGTTTTTGCTGCATTGCTTGCCTATATATTATTTCTGAGAATTGTTCAATGTTTCATGATTCTGAATGGTTACAACTGATTCAGCTTTACACTGTCCTGGAAAATGTATACATTACCTATGATATATATCACTGACAATAAGCACAGATGTATGAGCTGCCTTAACGGGGGAGGTACTTGTTGGCTGAATTTGTAATGATTCAGCTAGTCATTGGCTCTATTAGAGGAGTTACTTACCTTTTCCTTGTGTTATTGCCAACATGCCTTTACATTTGGTTTTGCGCCGGTTCTTTGTAGCATTGTAATTGATGACTCATTAGTTTTATTCTTATTTCCATTGCAGGACAGAACTCTGCCGTTTCAGCGGTGCCAAGATATACCCTGGGAGGGGAATCAGATTTATTCGATCAGATTCTCAGGTAACATGAAAACCCATTTCTTGGTGATGGTAGTTCAAGTGATTTGTGTACTGAATGTAGGAGACAAAGTCATGATTGCTTATAGTATTTTCTGGTCCTTGTAGGTGTTCCTATTTGTCAACTCAAAGTGCAAACATTACTTCCACAACCGCCTGAAGCCTTCCAAGCTTACATGGACTGCCATGTACAGGAAGCAGCACAAGAAGGTGAGTCCGGAATAAAGCATTTACAAGCTTCATTTTCTGAACTTAACGTTCTGCTTTCCACTTTGAATTTTTCCACGAACATTCCAACATTGAACGATATAACTTTGTGATGTGAAGTTGTACCCTGAGATTCACTTTGTTTACGTAGTTTATTGAGGAAAAATGTTTTAACAGATTTTACCGCCTTCATGTTTTGCCATTTCATATGCACTATTGCCAATTTTAATTTGTTTTTCTTTTGTGCGTGTGATCGGTAACATTAGGATATTGCACAAGAAGCTGTTAGGAAGAGGAGACGTGCCACAAAGAAACCTTACTCTAGGTCCATTGTAGGTGCAACCTTGGAGGTAATCCAGAAGAAGAGAGCTGAAAGGCCAGAAGTTCGAGATGCTGCCAGGGAGGCTGCTCTTCGGTGCGTATTAGCCAAGCACATATTTTGCCAATGTGGTTTTGTGCATCTTTTGAAATAGGATTGTGGACCATAGTTTTTTCTGCTGACGATGGACTGATTAGTTTGTTTGTTCTGTTTCTGCAGTGAAATCAAGGAAAGAATCAAGAAAACAAAGGACGAAAAGAAGGCCAAGAAGGCAGAGGTAGTGGCTAAGTCACAGAAAGCTGGAGGTAAGGGTAATGTGTCGAAGGGAGGATCAAAAGGCCCTAAGCTTGGCGGTGGTGGTGGAAAACGTTAAGCTATTGTTTATGTTGTTCTCTAAGTAGTGCTAGATTTTGATTTTGCATCTTGATTGAGTGTAGCTATTCTGATCCACCAGTGTTTAGCGCACTCTAAAACAATATATTTCTGAATTTTGGTCTTGTTTTCAAATATGCAGATTGCTTTACTTTCATTCTGTTATGATAATTATAATCTTGTTCCATTATGAGAAATTTATCTTCCTTGCAATGTATTGATGGTAGTATTTGCCTATAGTATACCCCCATTGCTTTTTGTTTCTTTAAGAAAGTTCTTTGAATAAAAGAAAGTTGGTGAGCAAAAACATCATTTGGTTGAATGGAACAAACTTCTTCAACTTGTTGAGAAGTGCGGCATGATAGATAAGAAAGAACAAAGTAAGCATTTGTTTTGAAGTTCGATTAATTTAGTGTTGTGTGCTTCCATTAAAGCGGAAGTGCTCCCAAATATATTTGTTTTCTCCCAGCCAAGTAGGCATGCATGAAGAGTCAGATGCTTCTATTTCTACTTCCATGATGTAGCTACTATAATAAATTTAATTATGTTTTATAGCTGTAGTTTGCATATTTACAGGTTGTTGCCACAGTTTAAGTTGTCTCATTTGTATAATTTGCAGATTTGTATAATTCTGAATTATACAAAATTAAAAAGTTGAGCCGTGTAATTATAGCTAAAAATAGGTCACGAATTGTAATTAAGACAAACTATAGTTATGTTAACTAATTAACTAGTATATGTTTGCTTATACGCATAATTTTTTCATTTTTTAAAATATCTAAGTTTGAATTTTAAAATATTAAATTAATTTCATTTCGCTTCAAAAATAATTTTATTGACTCTTGATAATCAAAACATGACAAATATTTCCGACGAAGGGAGTACAATTTATTTCAAGGGAAACAGGAGGCTTGCCAAGTTTGAGGAAGGCTGCTCTTTTTTTTGTTGATTGAACATATTTCTTTTTTCTCATTTCACTCGTGCTTAGTTCCTCTCCTTTTAGGTGAGCTACTTCGTTTCTCAGCAAAGTGTTCACTTCTTTTTCGTCAGGTTTCATTCGATTTGTTGTGGATTGGATGATGGAAAACCCAGCAAGCTACTGCTTCAAAGCTTACCTTAATTAGAAAAGGAGAAAGGACTTTTTTTTTTTATAGATGTTGAGGTTAAGTAAGGGGGCCGGAGCTTGAAGAGCGAAGCGAGCCGCGCTAGCCTAGCAACGTCTTTATGAACTTACATAATCGATGCCATGAAAATAATCAATTAAGAGATAAAGAAAGCCGAGACAATTTGACATTAGATGTCCGGATGAGTGGAAAGAATAGTTGCGAGATGCAAAAGACTCTAAAAGAGCAACGATTATCTGTGAAGATTACGTATCACAATCATAGAAAAGAATATTTTATTTATACCTCTATTGAGGCCCGACTAGATTCAATCAAAATTCAAAATTTGTAAAAGTATTATAACTAATGACATCAATTAAACATCAACCATCTTATACTATATAATATATATAAAAAACTGATGATATTAATGTCAATACAACAATAAGAGTAGTACAACCTTACAAATGACAAACTAATAAAAACCACTTAGTACTCCTAATCTTAAATATAACATCAACTTATCAAACTAAACTCTGCTACTACTCTATTCTCAATTTCTAATTAATCTGTCTTAGGTGCTAATTAAAGAGGAAATTAAACCTAACAAATTAATTAGAAGTAGCACAATTAAGTTAAATTAATCTCACTTCATGGATATGTTGGCAAAGTGGCCCAATAAGGTGGCATCACTGGATTAAGCCCATCTACAACATTATTAAAAACATAGCTACATTCAGCAATATTATTATTATTATTGTTATTATTCATAATATTGTTATTATTTTGATGGTTACTTATAGTAATTCCTCTTGTAATTGTCTTGTTGGAACTTGGCATTGATGTGCTTTCAACTGTTTCTTCACCTGATATTTCAGTGTAAACTGTGGAATTTACTTGTTTCTTTGTAGCTTGTTCTTTCAAAATTGCTCTTAATGCCAATACCTATCAAGAAAAAAAAATTAAAAAAGAAATGAGTTTAACTTATGTACATTGACAGTGTAAAGGATTTGTACAATATAACAATGACAATATATAAGTGGAGTCTGAAAAGGATAGTTTGTACACCAGTAACATAAACCTTAGGGTGAATTTTGAACATTCTAAATCACTGAGTCAACTTCTAGTCTTATGTTCAAGGGATTCAAAATTTATATAGACATACAAAAATAATACCTCATATACAATATAATTTTTTGTTGAGGGTGGTTGGGTGAATCGAACCCCTAGATCCGCCCTGGACCGTACGTAGTATGCACAATCTTTATCTTACCTTTTTACAGGTACAAAGGTTGTTTCCAATAGACCATCAGCTCAAGTAAAACATATAAATCAACATGTATACAATTTGAAATGTTCGAATAATATAGCCAAAAATACAGGAGAAATTACAAATAACCATCCATAATTTTTTTTAAAGTTGGATTTGTGAACAACCTCTTGCAAAATATAAGATAAAACTATGTATAATAACTAATGGTCCAAACCTTTCTTGGCAACGACATAACCACTAGGTTTAAAGATATTCAACTGACATCTTTCACCGAAATACTATATTATGTATATAAAAAAAAACATTTTGTATATAGAAAATGATACATATATCTAAGTCACATGTTGTTTTTTATATTATATAAATTAATTTTTAAACACTTTTAACGAAAATTATGATTTTCTGTTGTTCTTTGAAATATTAATCTACGCAAGTTAAATCTGAAAGAGAAAATGTTCGATGTACAAAATTTAAACTGCATGAGAGAGAATAATTTTTTTTTTTAATTCAAAAGAAAAGGAAAGGGAAGAGGGAACAAAGTTGTATGATGTGTCAATTTCAATTTTTAATACAAGGTTTTATTAGGAGAAAATTTATTTTTAACATTTATTTATTTGCATTCAATTAAGCCCACCTTGCTTTAGAATGATGTGGACTACTGTAGTAAAAGTTGTCTCCATAGTTAATTATGGCACCAAATATTATGAGTTCAATAAATAATAGGTATAAGTTCTTAACTATAAAAATATAACGAGTTCAATCTTTTTTTAATAAAAAAAAAATCGATAAAGAAATAATTTCGAATTCGTATTTGAACCACAATTATATACTATGGTTTTTAAGTTTCACAAAAATAGTTTTTTTTGTCTTCTTCTTAAAATAGACAAGAAGAAAATTTGATGAATAGTTCGATACATGAAGCATCTCTTGTCTATGAAGGAGAAATCATATTCTAAGATATATATCAATGATTGATTTTATGATTTGAATTCATTAATTATATAGGTCACACAAAGTTACTACAATGGGCTTTTACTTTCAGTATTGACCGGAACTTGTAACCTATAACCTCATGGTAAATAATGAAATTTTGTGAGACTTTACAAGACGTATTTAATTCGAGTTGAGATTCTACAAGATGTGTTTAATTTCAATTAGGATTCTTGGATGCTACTTAACCCTAAACTCCAGTTCAGGCCTATATATAAAGGGTATTATATTCCCTTAAAAAAGCATCTCAAATATTCTGCAAATTCATGAAGTATTCATAAAGAGATCAAATCCAAATCAATCTAGTTCGAGAAATACACCACTAACGACCCCGAATCAAGGGAGTAACAGAACTGTACGTACATATTAATCAATAAAACTATGTTTCTTCATATATTTTTTTGTGATTGCAATTTATTTTTCTTGTCACTTTAAAATTTGTTGCAAACCGTTGGAATATGCAATTATGCATGAATTGCATGGATATACAAGAAATTAAATGGAGAAAGAATTGTCACCTCATCTTGAAGCTTTTGTTTTTCCCTTGAAACAACATCATAGTCTTGTTTAAGTGAATCATAGAGTCTTTCAAGTTGTTTAGCCTTCCATCTAGCTCTCCTATTTTGGAACCAAACAGCAATTTGTCTTGGTTGTAATCCAAGTTCTTTAGCCAATTTCATTTTTCTGTCTGGATCAAGTTTTATCTCTTCTTGGAAACTATTTTCTAGTGACTCTAATTGATCACTTGACAACCTTTTCTTCTTGTCCAATTGATGTTGATTGAGTACAAAGTTGTTGTTGTTGTCCATTGTTGGGACTTGTACTCCACCATGTTGTGTTTGCATTGCATGCTTCATTTCCATACCTTAAAAAAAAAAACTTGTTATAATACGAGTTTAAGTTTTATGCACTGATATTCTAAATCAATGAAGAGTAACATAATATATATATGTTAGTCTCTAAGAATGATATATAGTATATGAATAAATAAATAAATAAATTCCTATTTTTTGTAATATATTTACCTTGATATTGGTCATAATTGTAGTTGTAGAGAAAATTGAGAGAATTATCAATAACTGGTCTTGAAACAAAAGGTCTAATATTTCCATTCCAGTCCATTTTTTTTTCCTTCCTTCTAAACAAGGCAAAGTTTCAAGAAAACACACAAATTCTACCCCCTTCAATATATTGATAAATACTCTTCTTTTTTTTCTAGTACTCAAAACAATGGACCACCTTAAAAAATAAAACAATTTTTTAAAAAAAGGGGTTTTTATGGTTTTGTCTTATTGATAAAGTTTGAAAACTTTCTTGGTTTGGTTTGAAGAAACAAAAGTGAAAAATGATAAGAAGATGTTGTAGGGAGAGTTTACTACACTTGTAGATATTATGTCAATTTGTGAAAGAGATAGTTAGAGTATAAAGAACTTGTGAGGGCTCTATATATGCTTCACTTTTTGGAGCAACTCATAAATACCACTCCCTCTTTTTTGTTCTTGGATGTTCTTTTTTTGGGACCTTGGGTGGGTGAGGGTACTATAGTGATATTAATTATAAAAAAAATAATAAGAAATATTTTTTATATATATTTATGATTAGTATAAAGATTTTTTTTACACTATGAGGATGTCAATCTAAAGAAATATGTATTTTGTAATCTTGAAATAAGATAAGTAATCTGCTATTACAAATAAAAAATATTCCCTTTGTTTTATTTTATGTGGCATTGTTTTACTTTACACTGCATTTAAGAAAAAAAGATCTTTTGAAACTTGTGGTCTAAAACAATTATTGAATATTTGTGTGGCTGAAAATCATTTTAATTAAGGGTAAAAGAGGAATTTTAAAGTTAAATTGCTTTCAATTATAGTAATGTGATATTCTTTTTGGGACAGACTGAAAAGAAAAGGGTATCACATAAGACGAGATATAGAGAGTATATATATGCATATGATAGTGAAAATATTTCTTATACGGAAGATACATATTATATGAATGAGTTTAAGTTATATACAACACTTTAAGTACATATAGTTTCTTACACTGCATGTTATTTTGATCAATTATAACGATTAATCTATCTTATTTTTAAGATTATAAATTTCTTATTTTTTTTCTTGGAGGCTTACCTATAAATTAACTTAAACTGTTAATTAATTGGGGAATTTTATTAGTGTTAAATTTCAAAAGGAGCATTTGGACTCCATTGATGTATATTTTAAGAACCATAAAATATGTGCATTCTTTATTAACTTAGCTAGGAGTTATTAATTGAGACTTAAAATCATATATGGGGTGAAAAAAATCCACTCCATATATTTTGTTGGGGATTTAATTTAGTACTGTTAATATTTTTTTGGACCTTGAGTGGGTGTACTATAGAGATATTAATTAATTGGGATTTAATTTAGTGTTAAATTTCAACAGGAAAAATTTAACTCCAATGATATATTTAATTAAAGACCATAAAATTTGCACTTCCTTCATTAACTAGCTAGGAGTTATTGAGATCATTTAATCCTATATGAAGTAAAAACAATAATCCTACTTCATCAAATGAAGTTGTAAAAGAAGTTGAAAGATTCGAAATAGATTCAGATTTTGAAATTTATGATTTTTATAATTGAGTTAATATTATAATAACTAGATTTGTAGGCAAAGTTTATAGATATTTAGTAATTTTTTTAGTATATAATAGAGTCTGTGAAAAAACTACTAGGTTCATGTGAATTCGCTTTCGATTTTCTAGATTCAATATATATACATAAAGTCTTTGGGGAAAAGTTACTAGGTTTACCGTGAAATCGTAACCCCCCCCCCCCAAATCCGCCCTTGGATTTACCTTATATGTACACGGAAATAATTTTTACACATATTAGTGTAATTTCTCATGCTATAACAAATTGTCTATCCTTTCTTCACATTACAAGTAATTTTGAATAATCTAATAGTGTAAAAATCTCTCTACGTCTTTATAAATATAAAAGTAAACACAAAGAAATTTTGTATACTTATTGATGCACTTTAACTAGAGAAGAACTAGAGGAGCAAAAAGGGATTCATTCAAATTCTTCAATTGAAAAATCACACTATATGTATATATAAATTTTATTTATTTTATTATGTATAATACTCCCTTTGTTTTTGATTACTTGTCAGTTTTTCCTTTTTAGGTTGTCTCTTTACTTGTCTATTTCTACAAATCAAGAAAGGACAATTTTTTTTTACCTCTTATACCCTCAATTAATTACTTTGAAAAATGTAGAACTTCTTGAAAGACTTAAGTTTTTAATTCATTCACTTCATAATTAATAGGGTTAAAATGGTAAATTCACTATGTTAATCATTATTTCTTAATAGGTGTGTCAATTCAAAAGTTGACAAGTAATTAGAGATATAGGGAGTATATGATAAATTTTATTTATTTTAATACAAATAATGTATCCATCACTCATCTTTGAGTAAAACTTGAATTTTTTTAATTTTTTTTGGTAGTAATGTTAATTGGGAGTGAAAAAAGGATATATCAAAAGTCACCATCTAGAGGTGTGATAAGTAGGTCTCGAGTTTCTGTTATGGATATGAAATTATCTTAATATAAAGAGTGCTCTAATCTTAAAATGAAAGTTTTCGACACAAATCCAAATTAATCAGACTCTATATCCGATATATAAGTCACCATCTAGGGGGAGTATGGTCCCCTAAAAGGCCTAAAAAAAAGGAAGAGACAAGATGCCTTGAGCTATTTTCACGCCTATTGTCTTCTTTTTTTATCTTTCTGACAAAATTAACAACTTTCTTCTTCCCTCTTTAGTACTTCTACTTCTTAGTACTTGTTTTCTTCTATATGCACCAATATTGAGTGCTCTTTTCTGTCTATTTGTAAGAAGATCATGAGGTTAAAGTCCACAAAAAAACAGTATTAGCAAGAGACAAATAATGTCTCTCTAGGGGGGGCGGAGCTACTGAGGCAAGAGGTTCAATTTTGAATTTTGTTCGTTAGAAAATTATATTGTATGTATGTATCAATAAGACAAATCATAATTTTTATGGTTATGTATAGACTATAGAATTTTTCTTGACATAAGAATAGATTATCGTAGTGTAGTAGTAAATGAGTCGCTATTTAAATTAAATAGTGTGATTTTTTTTAGGAAAGTTCTATTAATGTGAAATTAGGGACGGAGCTAAGGGACGCAAGAAAATTCTGTTGAATTGTATATACACAAGGTCAAGATTATTCTATATATAATATAGTATTGAATCTTTTTGAACTCTGCCTATATTTATTCTTTTATATTTTGAACATGACAGAACTGTCATTTCAATTATGAGTTTGACAATCATTATATTTGACGTAAATTAATATTTATGTTAGAAAATTGACTTAATATGTATAACTAATCTATCAAAAATTCAGTACCTTTGATTTTTCAGAATCTGAATCTCACAAATATAAATCCTAGCTTTGCCTCTAATTTTAAATCCTCTTAGATTAGTAAATATCCGGCTCCATCACTATGTGCAACAAGTTTTTACACTAATTGTCTCTATTTCAAAATGACCTTTAACTTTTGCCCTTTAAATCAATAGTCTTTAATTTTTGTCCTTACTTTTCATTTACTAATAATTTATAGGTTAAAATATTTTTAACCATGACTTAATTTCGTAAGGCAAAAGTCCTTGTCCGACAAAAGTTTTTTAAAACAAAAAGACATAACTTTATGAGTTCTTAAAGTAAAAACTTATCCCCATAATACATAACTCACGCCTCGCATTGTTTTTGCCTTATAAGACATAACTTCTTTCTTATTTACTCTTTCTTCGATTTCTAGTGTATTTTTAATTATTTTATTATTACTCAAAGTGTTAAAGGACAATTTAAGACCATCTTAAAATAGAGACATTCATGTGAATGGCTTTACATGTCATTTAACATTGAGTCATTATTTAGTCTATCTCAATCCAAATAAATTGTGAAACCAAATTGTATAATAACCTATTTTATTTACTTTATTCATATTAACTCGCTTAAATTCAGTTCAAATCGTTCATTTACCACGATTAGTCATGCCTTAGGAAGATGACAAATTGATGAAAGGAGTCATTGATTAAAGCAAAGGAGGGAAAAAAAAAGTGTAAATGCATCAGAAATATGGTAAAGAACGAGGTAGTAGTGGTTAATAATAAATAAAAAGAGTAATGAATTGTTCTGCTGTTGCTGCTGCCTAAAGGCCAATGGGTAGGTCTCCTATAATAAATGAACTTATATATTGATTTTTTCCCCTCTTTTTGTTTTTAGCAAGTGGTCGATTAGGAGTGTGTATCGATCGGTTTGATTCTATTCAATTTATCGATTTTTAATTTGTAAATGTGTTCTATAATGGTTTGATATTGATTTAACCGATAAGAAAATACTCATATGATCATGTAAACACGATGTTTAAAAAATGAAAATAGAAGCAAGAATAGAAAGTGCAATGCAAATTTATAAATTGATCACTTTTGTTTAGGACAGAATAGATCGAATTTCTTATAAAGACTCGAATAAATTGCGGAGACTACATTAATTGTTTGTCTTTATCCAATAAAATCTAAAATTTAGAAGAGAGAAGGTAATACTAATTTAAGTAATACTAAAATTTAGGAAATAAAGTTGGTAAAGTGTTAAAGTCATTGTTATATAATTAAGAGTAAAATAGTAATTTTAATATAATCTTATTGGGTTATCGATTTAACCATTAACTAAAATGATAAAACCAAAAAATAAATCAATAATCCAATTATTTTTTTACAAAATCGTTAACTCAATACTGATAAGTTTATTGGCTAAACCGATTTTTGCACATCCCTATTAGAGTCCGTCCAGATTTAGATTTCCATTGAAAAATTTCACACTAATACTATGTCATTGTGTTAAACATCCACACTGGAGCCCAACTGAATCATAATTTCCATCTTAAAGTTTCATATAGAGGGTTAGACTTTCCCTAACAAAGACGACCTCATATATAATTAAGATTTAAACCTCAAAATTCTAATTATGGAATAAGCAATATTTATCACTCCACCATAACTCTTAAAAATGACAGTCAGATATACTAAACTTCTGGTATGTGCAGGATCCGAAAAAGGACCAGACCCCACAAGAATCTATTATATGCACACTTACCAAGTATTTCTACATGAGACTATTTCCACAACTCGAATTTGTGATTTCTTACACGACAACAACCTTACTAGTTACATCGAACTCCCCTTCAAATGTATTAAGCAGGAATTGGAAGTATGCACCAACAACCACGCACCTACCAAAAAAATAGTACTTATCACTTTACCACAAAATCCTTATTGATACAAATATTAAATTTCTTAATTTTTTGTTTCTCAATTTTCACACTGTGAATCTATTAAATTCAAATTTGCATCAAAATATCCTATATTAGAAATAAATCATTCAAACAAAGACTATAACATATCCAAGACGATGTTAGTATAAACAAATATTTATCAATCCACCCCAATCGAGCAGTCAATTTGATGAACCTTCCTTTTCACTTACACACAAAAAGTTAACACACAGAGAAACAGTCTTTTTTCTTGGCTAGTTATGTATAAAGATCAGTAAGTGGACCTGTATCATGAACACATATAATTAATATTCAATATTTATATTTTATATAACAGAAGGGAAGAAGAAATTAAATTAAAGGGTACTGTTAGAATCCCAAAAAAAAAATGTGACCAACAGACTGAAAATGGGGCTTGATAGGTATAGAACGTTACAAATTGTACGTCATAAACCTTCATTAGTTAAAGAGTTTAACTTTTATACACGCACATAGTAAAAAAAAATAAAAAAAATTATAATGCCAAGTCATTTGAAGTGAGTAAGATTGTGCCACCGGACGCTTTTAGGAAGTGAGTAATTTAAGTTTAATATAAAATAGATAGAGGCATAATATGCCCTTTAATCTGGTCTTATCTCATATTTATAGAGTTGAACAAGTAGATATACGTGGTAATTTGCTTCCGACACGACATTTATGTCCTTGCTTCAAAAAAACGTTGATGGACCATAAAACAAAAGTTTTTACCATGTTTCAACTTTTTGGATAGAGTGCTTATGTTGTAACAAGGGCATGCAAATTGACCATTAGTATGTTATTCTGATAGAGAATTATATGCTGAAAAATCGTTTATGGTCCACATGAGAGTACATAGCTCGTATTTGAAATGTCTTCTACATCATATGTTTTCACTCACACATCTCATAAATCATTTAACTCTTCTATTAAAGGTTTCAGAAAAATATTAATATTATATTCAAGATTTTTGGACCCAAAAAATAAATAAAGACAAAATGAAGAACTCTAATTTCATATATAATCATGGTGAAAATTTATATGGTATAAAAAATAACCAGATATATAATTATATCTTTGACGGATATTTTAAAATTGTATCTTTATTTCGTTTTTTTATAATGTCATTTCATCAATTTAAATATTTTTTGAAGACATAAATAATTTTTATAATTTTGATTTTAGAGGAAAGTGTCGCTCTATACTTATAATGGTACACTATTTAAAATATATTAAAATTTTAAAATATTATGTAAAGTTTAGTCAATTTTGGCAATTTTTTTACATATGTTTCTGCCAGTATGGAATATCAAACCTCCAGGGTGTTTCAAAATTAATAAAATTGACCTATGTTCATCAAAAAGACACTGTAAAACACTTCTAAGTAAATTTAGATAGGTGTTCAAATGTACATTGGTAACTAATAAAATTGACCTATGCTCATCAAATATGCATTCAAATATAGACTCGTAAATCTAATATTTGAAACTTTAAATTTACGATTTTCAACTATAATTTTGAGAGTCTGAATTTAATTTTGAAAGAGCTAAAGTTTTTGTAAAATTTGGCTACTCTTTGAATATGAGTCTTAAAAACGACAATTAGTGCACTTCACTATTTAACTATTTGGTATCTGAAGTTTACTAAGTTCTGTTAGCTCGAATTCACTCCGGGTAAATTGACTAAAAAGATAAAAACATGTTCCATCAAAAAGTTTTTATTCCTTTTTTCAAAAGAATATAATAAAAAAATTGTTTGGACCTAAGTGGTCTTTCTTGTTGAACACATTATTTGACTTGCCTAGCTAGCTAGGAAGCATAATTATATATTTGAGCAAATGTGGTGGCAATTAAATGTCATGTACTTATTCAATTTCAAATGCATTCACGTAAGCTCCTCTATAATTAATTCATTTTGGTACATTCATCTATTTCATTCTCATACAAGTTTAGAAAGACTTTTTTTTTATAAAAAAAAAAGAGTAGAATTTTTGGTTTTCAAATTTTACATTAATTGAACAAATGCATCTTTACACAAGAAATAAAAGAGTTGGTGAAAAGAATCATTAATAAAACTAATAAAAAAGTAGTTGTCACAAACTTTGAGGATACTTCAAAATGATTAAGGTGGAAAGGAAAAAAAAAAGTGTGTTAACTCCTACATAACTAGTGAAAAAAAAGGAAAAAAAACTTACACATTAATATTTATAGTTATTGAATAATATAGAACATGTGTCTTTATTTAATAAAAGATTGTTATCAATTAATCATAATTAATTAATACACATTCTTATCTCTATTTTATTTACTAGTTTCATGATAAACTAATTTGGAATTCTTATATTGTATAGCCTCCTACCAAGATATACATATTATATACATAATTAATGTATATATGTTGTATATTGATTAGTGGTTATAATTATTTTTAGCTGAGCGGCCAAATGTTAAAAAATCCCAAGTAATTTTTTAACCTCATTAGTACTCCACTTTAAGTTTTTCTTGTGTCAATATATAAAGTTTGTTTTTACCATATAGTGTGTGCGCGCGTGTGCGTGTGTGATAAAGTGGATTAAATTCAACATTTCATTTTCTATTGTTTCCCACTTGATTCGTCCTGACTAATTTTTTAGCGATTAAAAACACTTTTTTACTAAAGATGATTTCGTTTGCAATGCTTGAAATCAGAATATCTGATTAAAGAATGAATGGAAGTATGGGTAAAAAAGGGTGATTGGTATTGTAAGTTAGTTGGTAGAGAATAGTGTTTGTTCCATTTATTTCAGTGAAATTGATTTTGTGGGCTAAGAAGTTAAGTATATATAGGGTATACTATTCTAAGTTTTAGAGTCAACACTAAAAATAGTACTTCCTATTTTTTGGTACAAAAAACTACTGCTATAATATATCATTTCTAAATAGGGCAGTAATTAATAAATTAGGTAGTAGTTGGATCTCTTGGGATAAATTTCTTCATCCTTATCCCTATAATATAAAAAATGATAGTACTAGTATTCCTAATACATATTTTAAGTAATTTCATTAGGAGAATTCCTTTATTGGTGAATAAGTTATATCGAGATTATAGTGATAAAATTATAATATGAGGATTAAATAATAACAAAATTATTTATTGAATAAATTTTGTTTTTATATGTTAAGTTTATTGGATTCAAAAATGAAATATACATTGTATATCAGGTTGTGAGGTTTTTTCTTTGGGTGTTTTTTTATTTGTATTCCTGTTTTTTTAGAAGAGCAACTAAACCATTGAACCAGACAGACGCAGGTAGCTTGGCCGTCTTATCAATCATACTAGATAAGTTGGGATAAACTTTTATTTTCAATTTTAGTCTTCGATCTTCCGAAGGGCAATGGGAAAAGAGTCTCAAGGAAGGGCATCTTGGTAATTTTGATGCTTTACTATTGTTATCCCACGTTTATACTATAATTATGGTATAACTAATGTGAGGATTGATGATCCAGAATAGATAGAATCAACTAAACGCAAAATAAAATAATCTAATATTTTATTTTGAAATTATTATTCTTTATTCCACGAAACAGACGAGCCCGGAAGGATTAATTTTTTAACTTCTATCAGATAATGATTTTAAATGTGAGAAACTAAATTATTATGTTACTTATAATATTGTTATCCTAGCTAGGAAATAATTATAATGTATCTACTTAGGCCCTTCTATTGTGTACTGTCTATTCTACTAGAGCCTTCAACTAATTAAGTACTAAAATAGATTCATATATAGAGTATTCTACTAGATTCTACTAACTATTTAACCTATAAAAAGGGACAATGATTGGAACCGCTTAAGGATTAAGTTATATGCATTGACGATATAAATAATAACATTTATTGTTACAAACTTATCAAGCAAGGAAAAACTTTTTCTATGCGATAAAAATATAATGCTAACTAGAAGTAGAAAAATCTTCGAAAGGTGTTGCCTATAGTTTCATTGATAGTTCAATTAGGTTTTGACACACAATTAGTAGTGTTAGTATGTCACTCAGTCTCACTTCAATTGCAAAGACTTTCTTAGTAATTGTATGCCTCAATAACACAAAATATAAATTTCATTTTTCATTATAAAACTTGATCAAACATCTGAAAAATGAGTTGACAATATTCATGCAATATATGTATCAAAGTTAATATTCGTGTTATTATGAATCAAATTAAATCACATGCTTCATCGCCGATTCCTTTTAATTTCGAAATAGACAGAAGTAACTTTTTTCAATAAAATAATAATATTATGTACACGTAGCAGGGATTCAAATTGTCATCAATATTGACTTGCAGATTTTCCTTTTCATAATTTTTACTATTTTATTGTCTCAATGATATTCGAATTGTGATTTATTTTAATTGAGTGTTTAAATTCATAATAAAATATTTCTATTAAATATTATTTTTGTGTGTATTCTAAAACATATATTAGGTAGTTAAATTAACCACATAAAATATGACATCTCCTTTAATTATATATATATCAACCTCAATTTGAACATGCTTAAGGTTTTACAACTTGTTGTGCTATCTTATCTCATCTATGTAATGAGCACTTAAGAACAAGTGCAAAAATCTTTCGAAAATATAAATCGAAAGTGTTTAACACTTTATCAAGTGCTCAATTAAAATAAATAATATATAATTCAAATATCTAAAAAGAAATTATCGATAAATTTAAAAGACCATTGACGTACAAGCCTACAAAATTTTAAAAATAATATTTGGGACCATATAATTAATCCAAATTTCAAATCATCACAGCTAAGAGGACTACAAAAATCTAATCAAACTTCGACATTTAATTTAATCCACAACGTGTTGCCTATAATATTTATCTATATATATATATATTTTTATAGGCCTAATGTGACATAATTTTTAACAAGTAAAATGGTCCATATGCTATTTCAAAGTGTTTAATTATCGACCACAAAATTAATCTTTCTACAAAGGTACAATTTTTTTTTTTAAAAAAAGGTACAATATTTGTTAATTTAATTTCTTCTCTGGAATTTCTGCTATTTACTATTATTAATATATTAAAAGAAGTTGAAAATATCATATATTAATGAGATATTATGATGCGCCTCAAACATGAAGTAGCCCACAACATGCATGGTCCTCTTTTGTACTAAGAAAATATTACCCCCATCTTATATTTATCATATCCTACGTAGATTCAGAATTTGAAATTTACAAATTTTTAATTTGATCAAACTAGTTCATAGGTTGTTTTAGTTATTGAATTCATAATTAAAAATATCAAAAAATGACCCCTCTA